>JAAIXJ010000158.1:206070-269745 GCA_013403705.1 Heliconius hermathena
TTTTGTGAACTACGCTATTTAATAATATTCTATATTTTCAATTATGGAGTGAAATTAAATTTCCAAAATTTTGTGGAATAATTGTCCAAATTTATTTACACTTTAAGAAGATACACAAGAGAATAATTTTACACACTCACAGAAGGAAATAAAGAAATTTAAAGAAATAGTAAAAGAAACAGATAAGCGAAACAGATACGTATTAGCAAGAAGATAAGGCTTAAAATTGAAAACAAGCAATGAGTACAATATTAAAACAAGTGAACGTCGCAAGCGATAGTAGCCGACTCTTTACTCGTAGCTAGCAAGCAGGCTACGTCACGCACAGCAAAAAAACTCGAAACAAGTTTATCTTGCGAATGCGCTGCGTGCGGATGAATTATAATAAATATAAATATTAACTTTAGTTTTAAGTAAATTTGAAAATAGAATATACTGTAGTATTTGTATATATTATTATTAATTAATTTTATTAAAAGTTAATATTCACTACAATTTGTTCGTTTGTCGCACTCATACTTAATGCAAATTTAAGACTCATATGATTTCTTATGCTTACCATTGTCAGAAATTGACCAAATTAGAATGAGACCATACGGGAAGCACTAGCTTTCAAATAAAAAATCATCTAAATCGATTCAACCACTCAAAAGTTCTGACGAAACAAACATAAAAAAACAGTCGAATTGATAACCTCCTTCTTTTACAGAAATTAGTTAACGCGCTAATCTCCGAAACTATTGGTTCAAAAAAAATCAAATCAATAATATTAGTTCCACTATTAGTTCCGCTTGAAAAATATTTTTGTATTAGATAGTTCATTACCGAGAAGGTTTAGAGGCTATATTATATCACACTACGATCAATAGTAGTAGAAGTAACAATGAAAAATGTTACATATATAAGAGTACATGACACCTTTCAACTGCATAATGATCACCTTTTGGTTATTTCCCTTTAAAATGCGGGCGAAGCTGCCCGTAAAGCTAGTATAGTATATCATTTCACATAACTACAATTTTCGGCTACGTGAGATTTCATTTCGTATTTTATATATTAAAATCCCCTGACACTTATATTTTACTTTGTTTAGACGTAGGGAAGTAATACTATGTGATAGATTGTTTCATTCGTCATAATAGGTCGGGGCAAAAGTATTTTCGTACTTTGAATGTATTATTAGTAATCAAACCTCTTTGGCTGTACTTGTATGGTTGGTTTTAATACGAATAAATGGTAAACATTCTGAAGATGTAAGAAATAAAAAAAACTTTGAGAAAGCGGAGTAAGATCGACATATTAGTAGCTACGACATTGCTGAAGAACTGGATGTTGATCATAAAACAGTTTTACGTCACTTACGAAAGTCTGGGTACAAGAAAAAACTTGACATTTGGGTATCATTCAGCAGAATTCTTGTCTGTCTATCTGTTTGCTTGTTCGCCTATCACGCAAAAACTACCAGGCAGAAATATATGATTTTTTTGTATGGTGATAGCTTAGGATCTTGTGGTACATTATTTTTTTTTGAGTTTCATCCCGATTTTCATTATAGCTTACTTAAAAAATATTAAAAACCGAAAAATTTAAATTACTTAAAATACCAATAACTATCAGGTGGAACTGAACGAATTTTGGCATTATAATATTTCAAAGCTTAATGTAACTTATGTGGTAATTTTCATCATGGAGTATAAAGCAATTTTAGTAGGCAAAATCTGACTTAGACAAATTAAGTCGATTACTCGCAACTAAAGCTTAATTATGTAATTTTAATTAAAGTTAATAATTAATACGTCACTTATTTTTCTATTTTATTTAACCACAATTTAAAAGTAGAAAGTACAATTAATATTTTTTCAGTCTACCATAAATATTATTTTAAACGTCAACATTGGGAACAGAGCCGGCATCTTAGAACAGAGTAACCTTTTAAGGAATATAATTATTATTATAATGAAAGAATAAAAAGACTGTGTGAATCCTCTATAAAATATATTATAACATCGTGTCATGTGATTGTAACGCGACGTTGTGGATTCGGTCCCCACTTGGAGAACTGAATTATTATTTATTAATATTTTCATTTCTTCGTTCTGGTACCAAGGCAAAAGTCCGGTATTGAGTTCCACCACTCAACACCATCGCGGCACCACGCCATGCATCGAAAAAAAATGGCGGCAGGTGGGAATGGAGTGTCTTAACACTAGGTTCCCTCTGCCTACTCTGCTGTGTGCGGGATACAGCGTGAAGCTGATTTTTTTTTATCATTTTTATTATTCTTATGGGAATTACGAAAATGCAACTTAAGGTTTTAATTTTCACATAAGAAATCTTAAATGCTTTGTAAACATACAATATATATTACAACACGAATGTGATTCAGGGTATTAAGTAAATATTTCAGTAGTTTAAGCGGGCGAAGCTGCGAGCGGGTCGCTATTATTTAATAATTTCATTTCTTCGCTCTAGTGTCGAGGCAAAGCGCGGTGGCGGTTCCGCCACTTAAGACGCAAAGCCTTCAGAATTCGACGGAAAGTGGGAAGCGGAGAGTCTTAACACTAGGCTCCCTCTTCTTGCCCAGTTACGTTCAGAATACATCGTGAAGCTAAATGAAATGATTTCTTTATTTTTAATTTTTAGTCTCCTAATAAATGATTTAACAGGAAGCGCGTCTTTTACTTCAAATCAAATCAGATTCAGCTTCACGCTATATCCCGCACACAGCAGGGTAGGCAGAAGGAACCTAGTGTTAAGACACTCTATTCCCCACTTTCCGCCGAATTCTGTAGGCCTTGCGTGTTTAGTTGCGAGTTGAGTCTTTAATTTACTTTTATTTAAGTCACGTTCAATTATTGTTTCGTTCTATAGTATGTCAAAATCATAGTCAACAAGTAATTTCAGTTCAGTTGAGTTATTTGTCTATGGCGTACGAAGTTATTTGAATTTTATCAAAATTGAGTTACAGTGCTCTCGATATTCTTGATTTGCAACTATCAGCCCATATGAATTTTATCTCTTATACAAATTAAAGATATGGAAAAAAATATATTTACAACTGCGTTTCCAAACCGACTGAACGCTTGTTCAGTTCATTTTTGAGATTCCGTATTTAAAAAAAAAAGAAACCCTTATAAACTCACTTTGTTTTCCATCTGTCTGTTCGTCTGTCAAAACTGTTTATATCAAGATCGCGCGAGGATAGCATCAAGCTGAAGTTAGTTTTAAATATCCAGGTTCACGGCCCTTTGGAGCACAGAAAATGTTAACAATCAAAAGGTACGAGCGTTTATGCATCATTTTTACTGCATTTTGTATGAAATTCGTCGCACAATCAAAATCTATTGGATACTTCCCGTGGACTTATAGTTATGATTTTTTTCTGTACTTCAAGGAACTGTAGACCTGTATATTTAATATTAATTTCAGCTTCATACTTCCACGTGATCTTTAGATAAATGATCGTAGCAGACGGACAGACGGACATCAAAGTGATCTATAAGGGTTCCGTTTTTATACTTTGAGGTACGGAAAGCTAATAATCATCAACTTATATTTATAGTTCATTTTATAAAAAATGAATAAATATGCCAGGAAGCTTAAGTTTTTTAACTTTCGCTTTCGCCGCGTGAAATTGATACGAAACCCTGGGAGAGTCGCACTTAGCTGGTATTTTTATTATTTAATAGGAATACACATATTGTTAAAGGAATTCTTTATAACCTATGAACACTACTTACTTTAGCAATAAAGATACCTATTCGGAAGTAAAATTTTTAATTGTAAAAACAATAATCAGGAAGAGTAAAAATCGGTACTATCGGTAATGTATTAACGCCACCGTAGCTACAGTCTAAACAGTTTTTACTCGTAAGTGCATTTTAGGTTAGGTTGGGAAATTAAAACTTAAATATAAGTTAAAACGTAAAATTTTGCTACTTTCAAATTATACTTATTAAGAAAACGTATAAAAATTTGAACGCAGCGGGACTCGAACCCGCGCCTCCTGGGAACCGACCAGCTCGGTTTCCAGGAGGCGCGAGTTCGAGTCCCGCTGTGTTCAATTTTTTATACGTTTTCTAAATAAGTATTTTTCTTTCCTAAGTGTGGAATAACACTTTAAAAATGTTTAAAAAATACTTTCAAATTAATATATGTATAAAAATTCAATATGTTACATTCCATAATTCTGCACATAGGTATAAAGTCAATAGGTAAATACTGATAACTGATACTGAAACTGAAATAGATGTTAATCAACAACAAAAAAGATTTTCTTAACAATTACATGTATTGATTCACTTGGAGAATACATCTAGATACTTTCGTACGGAAACCTCTTTCACAGGTATTATCACACCTGCTCACTCAATTCACGGAATGATGAAAGTTTATGTAATAAATTTAATACAGAATTAATGTTTAATGAATAGCTATTTGTTTTTACTGTACACATTTTATATTGTTACCAGTAGATCCGGTATACCACTTGTTGACCGATTATTATTATGTCTTTACTATCCATATGATGATAATTTTTTGATGGTAAACGATAGAAAAATTATCTAAACATTTGGACTTCACCTTTACGGCTTAGCTTCTGTAGATCAAGAAGCGTTGAGACAACGCATATTGTGAGAAGGTTTCTTAATTTGGAACTCTAACCACTGAGAGCCTGGACCTTTTTTATATTATTAGGAGCATAAATATATATTTATAATAAATAGATTTTCAATAATTCAGATGAAATAAATTCAAATAAGTCAGAGTGTAATGTAAGGTTTCACACACATTCAAAACAAACACAATACAAAGAGATACTATACAGAGAGAACTTGTTATAATACAGATTACACAACATATCTTCGTCTGAAAATAAAATCATATTAAAACATATTAAAGATGCCCTACACAGTACAAAGTCGCTTAACCTGCACACTAATAAACTTACAATCTTCCAGTATCGATCAGCGCTTGTCAGGTTTCTGAATGTGGTTCGTTAGACGCGCCAGCACTCGCGTAACATACAATATTTGATTAGGACAGGTATAGGTGGCTTATTTAGCTGTATGTGGGGCGAAAAGAACCTCTTCAGTGTTTTTTGTTATTGCGTTGAAGCTCTATGGTACAGTATTTGTAAAGGTTTCATTTTCATGTTTCTTAGTGCATCTAGTAGTAGTTTCTGTTAAGATTTAATTAAGATCGTGTAATAATTTCTTGATTTGCCTTTTTTGTTGAAGTTTTTTGGTGCTCTCTTTTAGCCAAATACAATAGTATGAAGAAGTTAAAACATAGTCATGGATCCGGCAAAAGATTTGTGAAGTATAATAATGCTGCTAAAGAATCTAGTATTCAACCAAAATTAGACTCAATTGATGAAGACGATCAGGGTTTTGGAGGATGGCTCAAGTACGTTTGTTTGAAATATTTAATATAAAATAACTTAGTCAATTAACAAACATAAATATCTATATAATAAACAATTTCTAAATTATTATATTTGTAGTTTAAAGAATAACTTTAAAATTTAAACTTTTAAGAAAATATATACCATAATTGTAGTTAAACTAAATATCAACAAATTTGGAAAAAAGAAACGATGTCAATATGCTATCAATACTATTGTCATAAAGTGAAATAAGGCTAGCTTTTTTGTAAATACTTTCAAAGAAAATCATTTTATTTTTAAAACAATACTTTCAAAATAAATAAATATATCCCTAGAGTCCGAATGATATCAGCAAATATTAGTTACTTGTATAAACAAATGGTTTGAAAGTTTATTTATATTTTTGTTTATCTGTACTTTGTACTATTTGCACGAAAACACTGTTGCTCTCAGATTGTTTCACACAAAACTGTTTTCGCTGCTGAGCAAGAAGCCAGCACTTGGCTCCGGTCCAGTAAAAACTTGATAGAGATCAAGTTAGAATTGACAAGAAATAGTAGAATACTTTAAAATTTGCTGCAACTACCGCATTCGAGCAACTTCCATAAAATTTTGACTGTTTATAAAGCTTTTAGTTTGATTTTGTTTTGATTGTTCACTTAAGTGAGTTCTAAGCGAAAGTTTATTTAAATCACTTGATTCGACTTATTATATTTTAATGTTAGATACATTAGCTGATATATTATAGTTCTCGTTATTGTACATATTATGTGAAAATAAAATAACAATTCTTTTCGTATACTAAACTAGAAAAATTAATTAATATTTCATTTAGAATCGATATTATAATAAATTGAGGTCTTCTGAGAAGTATCAACTTCACGCTGTATGCCGCCCACAGCAGGATAGGCAGGAGGGGAACATAGTGATAAGACACTCTGTTCTCCTCGTTCTGCCGAATTCTGGAGGCAATATGTTTAAAGTGGCGGAACTCAACACCACCCTTTGTCTCGACACCAGAGCGAAGAAATGGAAATATAAATTTTAAATAAGTATTTCAATTCCTCGAGTGGGAATCGAATCCACAACCAGCCACACTTTGTGCCCCTACGCCACGACTCGCTTCAAGGTAATAGTAGTAAATTAATATACATAGGTATAGTATATACTGAGTTATTTATAATGTAGTTAAGGTTTAATATTTTGTTACAGGTCTGAAGAAGGCGTGGAAAACATGAAACTATTTGTCATCGCCAACACTATTGTTTTGTTAACTACTATGACTTATCCACACATGCAAACCTTATTTGGAATGATATCAGATGCTCTATACGGGGCTGATGGTGTTCTTTAAATTATTAAATTAATACCATTCCATTTTCAAATATAAAATATTTCATATTTTCGTATTGTAAAATTGTGAGATACTATTAAAGCTTAAAAGTTTAATTTTATACTTTTTACCTTGTATACTGTAATCTAAATTGAATTCAAAAGTCATTTAAAATATATCAGTGCGCCAGCGCTAAGAGTGTGATGAAACAGCTTTATTATCTTGGCATTTCTTATTAAAAGATCGGATTGTGTTTCACGAAATCCATTTACTATTTTTATATCTCTTGACGGCAGAGAAATATATATGAAAAATCTTTTCAGTGTATCATTTATATAAGAAACTGGTGTGTTTTGTTTAAGAAATATTTTTAGATATTTCATAAAAGTAAAAAAGTATACATTTTAAATGTTATGTGCATATTATTAATATAATTTATTATTAAAACATTGTTTAATAAGTCATGTTAGCGTTTATATTTCGTTTGCTATTCTCACTAGGTGTTGTTGTATGGTACTCGATGAATGTATGGAAAATGATTGGAGATTATTTTAACAACGAATTCAAAAAAGTTGTCTTTAATCAAAGCGACGAATATGAATATGAAGAATTATGAATATCAATGTGTAAAAAAGAAAATAAAATGGAAATACTGTTTAGTATAAATCAAAAATAAAAAAAATGTATTTTATTTTTGTTTCTTATTCAGTACTTGGCAAAATAAACAAGGTAACTAAAATAAAAATAAAATTGTGAAGATTATGTTTTTTTTTTGGTATTTAAATCATCATCATCATTATTTATTTAAAGATTTAATTGTTCTCTTGATACGAATAACAAAAAAAAACTATTGAACGATTACATTATCCAACTTCGCTAACAATTTAAAAATATCTTAATATTTTGTTTTTATCAATAAAACACAACCTTTTGTTAGTTTTCTTTTTTTCACGCTGTTTCCCGCATACTACACAGCATTGAAGGCAGAGAGAACTAAGTGTTAAGACACTTCGTTCCCCGTTTTCCGCTGAATTATGGAGGCATTGCGTGTTGAGTAGCGGAACTGAACGCCGCACTCTGGTGTCGAGGCAAACCTCGAAGAAATATTTCATTTCCTCGAGTGAGCACCAAATCCACAACCAGACACGTTTACGGTCTTATACTTGTGTCCCTGCGCTACGCCTGGTCTCCTTTTTATTACCTTTTAAGGAAAAAAGGAACCCTTATAAGATCACTTTATTGTCCGTCCGTCTGTCTGTTTGTTTGTCTGTCTATTTATCTGTCAAGAGCCTTTATCTTAAGAATTCTTGGAGATATCAAGTTGAATTTCAAACCATGTATTCAGATCTACGGCCCTATGATTTCCCGAAAATAATCGTATTTCTACATTTACTTAAAAAAAGATATGGCCGTTTATATCGCGGAAAACGCGTATTTCGACTCTATAAAGAGAATCAAAATTAGTAGGATACTTCCGGTAGTGCTAAAATTATGAAATTTGGCAGCTTGCAGCTTTTCCTAAACTAGTACTATCTACAGATACTACTACTTCAGGGAAAATCTAAAAACTATATAAAAGGGACAAAATTTGGTATTAAAGCCGCTAGTTCAAGTGAGATATCAGATAAAAGGGTTCTGGCAAAACTAATCTTGAATTCCAGAAAAAACTTGAGACCTCCAATTTTTGTAAGGAACCCTGGGTGGGCGATCTCGACTAGCACTTATCCGGTTTACTTTATATTTAATATCTAAATTCATAAAATGGATTTTGAATGGAATTTTATTATTTCTACGATGTATTAAATATTTTTTGAAATTTTAATCTCTACGTATCATAAAGCTTAACATTCTGAGAATTAATTTCTAAGAAGATTAGAATGTTCCGGTATATTAAAATGTGAACTCATCATATTTTTAAAAATGCACGGTTGCATAGTGGAAATAAGGGTTTATCTATACTTAAAAAGTTATAAGTTCATTTTTTTATTATTTTTTTAGCTTGTGCGCTATTGTATCGTGGCGATGATAATCAGACGAGACCTAATATTCAACTCCTTTATAATATATTTAATTCAGTTATTTATATGCTACAAAGCAATAGCGGAGAATAATTGCACAATTACAATTGTAGCAAATAATAATGTTATTTGTAAATAATATTTAATATTGTGCAATATTCCTACAAGTTTCACTCATACAGCAGAGTAGGCAAAGGGAACCTAGGGTTAAGACCCTCCGTATCGTCCTTATTTTCTGTCCAATTCGGAGGGCATTGTGTATTAAGTAGCAGATCTACATCCAACACCAGAGCGAAGAAATGAAAATATGAAATACTTCATTTCCTCGAGTGGGGATCGAAGCAACAACCAGGCACATTTGTGCCCCTGCGCCACTGGCCTCATGTTGTAAGTTTATGATCACTTTTTAAGGTGATCGTAAATGTCATATCTTCGTATTACTTATTGATACTCTTTGTTGTTCTTAGTGCCCAAAAAATAATTATAATGTGAGATACATATTTCAATATTTTTTAGCACACAATAACTTAATCGTTAGGATCAACTTCAAGGTATTTGAGAGCGTGTCCGTGAATAATTAATAAGGAAAGTTGGAAATAATTTGGTTGATAAGCGTATAATTAACTTATAAAGGAAAAAAAAGAAATATAATAACAACATTATTTATTTTTTATTTATATTATAGTTTATCGTTTGTTTCGGCTTAGTAAAGAATCTAGGGTCAATATAATTCAAGCGAAATTTTTCGCTCTTGTATATTGAACGGTGGTAATTAACGCCGCGCTTTGTAAAAGCGGAAAAATGAAAATATTTATTTTTTTATTTCAATTTGTATTTGGGTAGCTGTCTCCGAGGAGTGAAACAAAGTGATATGGAAGTGAAAGTAAGTGACCTGAATGTGAATAGCCTGCTGTACGCAGTTGATGCAGTGCTTATTGCATCATCAGAATGCGAGCTGCAGGCATTGGTCACCACTCTGAAAGAAGGGTGTGAATATAATAGTCTAAGCCTCAATACGAATAAGACAAAGGTTCTGATTTTTGAAAGAGATGAAGAAAGGACGGAATGCAAGATCAGTGTAAATGGTAAGATATTAAAACAAGTGAATGAAGTGGTATACTTGGGAAGTATGTTCAGTAGAGATGGAAGATACGAGATGGATGTGGAAAGGCGTATTGCTGCCGGTAACAAGGTTAACGGAGCCTTAACTGCATTGATGAGACGGCGAAATGTCAGCACAGCTGCGCGTGTGGCCGTACACAATACAGTTTTGGTACCGACTCTGTTATACGGCAGCGAAACGTGTGTATTACAGAAGAAGAATGAACGAAAGATGAATGCCGTGGAGATGCGAGTCAGCTTAGCTGATCGAATCCGCAATGAAGAGGTACATAGAATGGCAGGTATTAACGAGGATGTCACGGTGAGAATGAAAAAGAACGTGCTCAGCTGGTTTGGGCACGTCGAACGAATGAGTGATGAAAGAATGACAAAAAAGATTTATGATTGAAAAGTGAGCGGTAAGAGATGTAGGGGGAGACCTCGGTTGACCTTCGAAAACACAGTATCAAAGACACTGGAGGAAGGTTACGTAAAAAGGATGAGGACCCCCCTGAGGGCATGTATGGAGAGGTTCATGACAGTGAACGAGGCGAAAGAGGTATGTAGAGACCGTAGCGTTTGGCGCTCCGTTCTCTCTGACTACTGCGCTAGAGATAAAGCGTGAAGTTAGTTTAGTTTAGTTTTCCACTCATGGGGATCCAATCCACAATTGACATTGCATTATGACATCCTACACAATATTAAAAATAAATTGTTAATGTTAAATATTTGCAATAACAAACGCAGAATCGAACCCACGACAAGAATGTTACACGACACATTAAGTTAGTACATGTGATTATAAAGTAAGCATCAGAAGGCACTCGTGGTTGCGGCTTAGCAATCGATATGGCAAAGGTTGCTTCTTGGCATAGCGCCAAATGCATTTGCTAACTTTACGACCGTGTTACGATTTATTTAAGTAATAGCAATCTAATTACACAGATTACGGCAAGTTCACTAGCTGAGTGCATCTACTAATTTGTTACGGAGCTTGTTTGTACTGAGGTAAGTAAGAAAATATATTTTCATTAATTAAATAGAGTAAATTTTCGTAAATTAATAATGAATATATAGTTTTCGTATTAAAGTTAGTGCAATGATGTATGTAATAATAACAAAGAACATATTTACATATTTTATTGAACGTTATTCTTTACAACAGGAATCAGCCTGGAAATTTTACTTTGAGTTAAACACATTCAGATATTTACATTTTATAATGAACATGTGCAATAAGTATAATTTTTTTATTCAAATATAACCCTAGACATAAGATCTGTATCTTTTTTTTCTTTATTATTTATATTTACCACAATTTTGCACTACACAAAGTAATGGCTAAATAGTAGTAGTAATCCGAAGTGACGTGTAAGTAATTTAATATTCTTATCGTATGGTTATATCGAGACAGACTTCATAAATAGACTAATAGACTTATGTAAAGTAAAGTAAAGTAAAGTTAAACACGATTCGTTTCGCAGTCCAGCTCGTAAAAATACGTATGGAAAAAAGAGAGATATCACTGATTTCTCCATAATTACTGCGTAAAATGTGAATAAACAATAGCATTACCTAATATGTTACATATGTGTTAGATAATATTTTTAGTAAATTAATTCAATAGTAGTAGGCCGAATGCCTATATTTATTTTGTCAAAATGGTATCAATTAGAAATAATGGCGGACTCATTAAATGGTTCATTAATATTCAACTTATCCTCTGAGGCTTAGAAAGTGTTAAATATTTTTAGCCTCATTTCTAATTCATGCCCTCTAAAGCCACTTCATATAACATTCATATCATTAAATAATCAATACTGTCAGACTCCTTCAACTACTGGCTAAAGGCCAAAGCGTCTATCCCATACAAATCTGTCTAGTGTATTTGTAAATTCCCTGAAACTAATTTTCTTTATGTTTTACACACGGAGGTTGCATTAATACTAAGCAAGCAAGCAAAGGATCACGTTGTATCTCGCACACAGTATGGTAGGCAGAGGGAAACTAGTGTTAAGACACTCCGTTCCCCACTTTCTGCCGAATTCTGTAGACATTGTGTGTTGAGTAGCGGAACTCAGCGCTGCGCTTTACCTCGACACCAGAGCGACGAAATGAAAGTATAAATGTAAACAAATATTTAATTTCCTCGACTGGGGATCGACCCCACAACCAGTCGATTTTCAGTCACACTTTGTACTCCTGCACCACGACTGGACTCTAAAAAAATAGAGAATATATTTAACATCGAGTTGTAATTTTCCTCTCTCTCATCAACGATTCATTAAGCGGTTGGGTCTTTTTTTAGCTTCACAATACCCGTATTTAGTTGGTTAGAGGGAACCTAGTGTTAAGATATTAAATTCCGTACAATTTTTGAAAAATTGCGTGTTAAATGGAGGAACAATCACGATCGTCACATTTACAATTAGACACTGTGCCGCTGTATTACGATGGCTTCGAGAGATAAGTCAGTCGAAATTCAGTTTTAAAAACTAAACTTCCTGGAGTAGTTTTATTTTAAATATTCTTTTGCGGCCTTAGAATTATAAGAAATTCTGTGAATAATTTAATTTGCCTTCGCAAATATATATTAAAAATTTTCAATTAAAACAACGTAGTATCTTTCTCAAGCTGTAAATTTAATTTAATTACCGTGCTTTACAGTGCCTATTAAAGGGGTTGTATATATTAACGCTCAAGAAATTGTACTTACATTAAATCAGTATGACCTTATTGTAAAACGTTATTTTGTAACAATTTTATTCTTTCCAATATTTTTTATTAATTTAATATTTTGCAGCAGTATAAATAATTAAACATTTTTTTATTTGTATTACTTTGTTGTTAACTATTTTCTATGAATAGTGGATAGTTAGTATTATAAAATGTTACATTTCTTGGGCGTATATTAAATTAGCTTCACGTTATATCCCGCACACAGCAGGATAGTCAGAGGGAACCTAGTGGTAAGACACTCCGTTGCCCACTTTCCACCGAATTCTGGAGGCGTTGCGTGCTGAGTGGCGGGACTCACCTCGACACCAGAGCAGAGAAATGGAAATAAATATTTCATTTCAAGTCAATAAATTGGAAGTCCGAATTTCAATACTTGTATTTACAAGTATTGAAATTCGGACTTCCGATTCATTCGTGGGTTAGTGTCAAGTTAAATCCTAGTTTGGTTGGGGTGATCTTGAACAAAGCGGTGAAGTTATTTTCATAGTTTATCTGACAAACTGAATATCAATTTATTTTTTCACGCTGTATTTACTTAAGTTACTTATAAGTAATTACATTTTTGAAATGACCTACCTGCGGCAGTGTTTCCAGATCGATACGATATGGGTACCTTCAAAAAGCGCATCTATCTCCACATTAAAGGCCGGCAACGCACCTATAGCTCTTCTGGTGATGCAAGGGGTCGTGGGCGGCGGCGATCACTTACCATTAGGTGAACCGTACGCTCATTTGCCTTGTTCTCTCCATAAAAAGACTAGCTAAGAAAATTTAATGAATATAAATTTATCATGTATTATAAGATACTTTCGTTTCCACTTTCCGCTTAATCCTGGAGTCATTGCGTGTTGAGTGCTGGAACTCAACGCCGCGCTTTGCCTCGTTAGCAGAGCGAGAAAATAAAAAATATTAAATTTTTAATTTCCTCGAGAAATGAAATCGAACCCACAACCTGTCGCATTTACACTCGTTCTCTTATACGCCCCTGCACCACGACTGGCCTCAAAAGTTATTCTGTTCCACATTTTAAATTTTATAGACCAAATATAACCGTGAATGTGACGACACTTCGCAAAAATTGCTCCATAACTTGCAGAATGTGTGCCTTTGTACAGTTTATTTCATAAACATACTTTATAGATGCTTCCATTGTTCCAAACTTTTGTCTTATCTGAACAAAGCTTCCCGATTTATCACCGTCATTCATAATAAATTTGATACGCTCATTACTATGCCGAGCCTAAGAGCAGACACAAGTAAGTAAAACACAGTGAATAAACAATGTTCTTACAAACAACTATACTTTACAACGATTTTAATCTCAGCTTAAAAAGCGTGACCAGCAAAGGCAGATTGTGAAAGTTTTTTCTTGTGAAAGTCAAATTAAACTTGTTAGAAGCAATTTCCGTGTATGCGCGTGAACGGTGCAAAGTGAGCGTTTGTGCCGTGCCTTTGTTGAGTAATTGTACCCGTAAACATCGACGTGCATAAATGCATATAAATTAGAATAAACAGTGAGTGTGGTTAAACTTTTTTCAATAAAATGTTCGTAATATTAATAGTTTTCAAAAAATGTCCGTATATGCCAGTAAAGCAATGAGTTATTGTAATAAGTTGAATGATTTACGTCTCGTCTTACTGTATAAATTAATTTTTAACGAAAAAAAACTGACTTCAAACAACGAACTAAAAAGTAAAAAATAGTTTTATATTGAGTAAAACGTACTTTGATTTTGTTAAACAAAAATAATTAAACACTAGGTTACAAATAAAAAAACATCAAAATCGGTTCTCCCAGTCAAGAGTTCTGAAAGAACAAACATAAAAAAATACAGTCGAGTTGATAGCCTTATTTTCTTCCAGAAGTCAGTTAAAAACACATTTTGATGTTATTAATATATTAAATAACATGATCCCGGTCTTAACTTAGAGGGGTACAAAGTATGACTGTAAATGCAACAGTTTATGAATTCCATTCTCACCCGAATGAAATATTTAATATTTTAATTTTCCTCGCTCTGGTGTCGAGGTAAAGCGCGACGTTGAGTTCTGCCGCTCAACACGCAATGCCTCCTGAATAGGATACATCGGATGTAAAAAAATATCTCCCTTTCTCTATTCATAAAATTATATTATAACATATAAGTCCCAAAAGTGAGAGTTAGTGTAAAAGGTCACTAGATAAATGTATTAATTAAATTATCTACTCGAAAAAATATGCATTAAACTGTCCTCCGTTTCCTTGGTGGTCACCAAGACAGTCAAGCTAAGCTAAATAACTAATATTATTTTCTAAAAAATCTTACACAATATTACGTTAACAATACATAAATAGCTTATAATTAAGTACGAAATACTTTTGTCAAGTATTTTTCTTAATACTGAAGTAGCAGATGTTGAAAACCATTTCTTTTTTATTATAAGCTATACCTTTGGGGAGAAATGGGGTGACTCGTTGAGTATTGAACACGCGAAACCACGATTCATAAAATTGAGTGACTGCGCCAGTTGAACGCTTGAGATGGAAAGATAAATTCCTCTCTTAATAATTGAGAATTATAGCTGAGAACGCTCAAACGTTTTTAAATGCTTGTAGCAATTTGGTATAAAATATCGTACTGTAAAAATATTTTTAATATTCTTTTGGTTATTAATTGCTGAATTGCTGCCTTGTGCTGGTGTCCTAATCACAATTTTTATTAATTTATAAATCAATTAATAAAAATTGTTGAACAGTTTTATTGTATAACATCCTTGAAGTGTTCTCAATATAACGTGGCATTGGCGAAGTGATTGCCTAGTGCCTAACTGGCACTTTCGGAACGCCATAATCAAGAACAGAAAAGATCAACTATTTTATAAGGTTTACGAAACGTTGTAACAGTATATATGTACCTTGGATATAAGTTAAAAATAAATAAAATAAAATATGCTTGGCAATAAATAAATTTCGAGAAATAGGGGATTTTTTACATATTATATAACATAACTTAAAAAAAACTTAACTAGCTTCACGCTTTATCCCTAGCGGGGTAGTCAGAGAGAACGGAGCGCAAAACGCTACGTTCTCTACATACCTCTTTCGCCTCGTCCACTGTCATCAACCTCTTCGTACATGCCCTCCGGGGGGTCCTCATGCTTTTTACGTGACCTTCCTCCAGTATCTTTGATACTGTGTTTTCGAAGGTCAACCAAGGTCTCCCCCTACCTCTCTTGCCGGTCACTTTTCCATCATAAATCTTTTTTGTCATTCTTTCATCACTCATTCGTTCGACGTGGCCAAACCAGCTGAGCACGTTCTTCTTCATTCTCACCGTGACATCCTCGCTAGTACCTGCCATTCCATATCCTGGCATTGTACGCCTTTCCACATTCATCTCGTATCTTCCGTCTCTACTGAACATACTTCCCAAGTATACCACTTCATTCACTTGTTCTAATATCTTACCATTTACACTGATCTTACATTCCACCATATTTTCTTCATCTCTTTCAAAAATTAGAACCTTTGTCTTATTCGCATTGAGGCTTAGACCATTATATTATATCATATTATATCATATTATATAACATGTGAGCACAATTATTTGAAAGTAGAAAAATTAAATAGAAAAGAAATAATAGATATACTCGTATTCAGATTGTAAAATATGAACATTACATTACATACATGTGATATTTTGCTGTTTAAATAACTAATTAATATCTCAATAAATTTTAATCAACGTAACCACAAATGATTATTGTCAATTTGACTCGGAAAAGGTAAAACAATAATTTATCATTTGCAATTCAATACATATTAGGATATAATTATTCATTCATACATTAGGACGAATGAATTATTTTCATTTACTTGCTCTAGTAACAAAGCAAAGCGCGGCGTTGAGTTCCGCCACTCAAAACGTATGCATCGAAAATAGGGTAAAAAATGAGTATCTTAACTCTAAGCACCCTATCATGCTATATGTGTAAAGCTAAAAAAATTGTTCCGGTCTCCGAGGGTTCCGTATCAATTTCATGATGGTAGGTCGGTAGATGGTAGGAATGGAGATATACAAGTTGACAAACTTAGATTTGCGAGCGCTCAATTTGTATGAAATGAACTAAATATTTGTCACGTTCGTATTTCTGTGATATACTTATAAATTTGATTATAGATATATCACATAAAAAAGAACATGGAAAATATCTTGATATTTTAATATTTACCCTTATAAGTCTGACGTTAAATTTAAAGGTGCAGTAATATAAAAAGTAATAATTATTGTGTAGTATGCTTCTGTGGAAAGCTTCAACTTCACCTACACAACCAGAAAACCATTGCATATGTGCTATTGCCGTTGCTATTTTAAATGTTATTATTTTTAAGGTAATTCTTGGCTTATCTATCATCTATGGTCGTTATTGTAGTAAACTCTGTTCTATGAGGTCATCGTAGCGCAGCCGCATATAGCCTGACTAAACTTTTTTTTTTATTGGAGATAGGCAAACAATTGTCCGCTATCTCACTATATGGTAGTAAGTGATGATGCGAACGATGGTGGAGCATGCTTAAAAGGGCCAAGTTATACTTAGCGGGGAATAGTTCGGCAGGCAGGGAGTTCCACTCTTTAGTTGTTCGCATTAAGAAAATGGAGACGAAGCGCTGTGTACAAGAAGGAAGTATATCGACGATATATGGGTGAAATTCAGCCTACGTCTAGTACCCCGCAGATGGAAAGGAAAAGAAGGTACTAGGTCATGCAGCGCTGCTGCATACTCTCCGATGTGTATACTATAGAATACCGACAAGCAAGCTACTTTTCGTCGATGTTCAAGGCTTTGCAGCTTTGAGCTGTCCCGGAGTGAAATACTGTCTAACCTTTGAAAGGATGCTTAGTTTTTTAGCTGCAGTTGTAGCCAAAGACTCGACATAACGTCCAAAGTTCAGATGTATAATAACATAAAGTTCATGCCAAGAAGCTCAAGATGTGGCGATCGTTCTCCACACGGTTTATTTATTTAGTTCTTTATTTTTGCTTATTAATTTTATATATGCGGGCGAAACCCAGGTGCGTGCGCCTAGCGAGCTATGCGGCTCCCGCTTGACCATACAAGCGACAGCTGATCCTTTGTTCTCACGGAACCAGTTATCACCTCGATCGGCGGCCACGCCGTCGTCGGGAGCTCACTTGCCGAGCTGCTAAGACAGTGCCTTTCTGACTACTCGCGACAACCGGACGCTTAATTTCGTTCCATGGCTATTCGTAATTACGTACGTCCTATCGCTAATTATCCTTTCTTTATTCTTGAGATTTTTGCTTTTAAATTCTATTGTAATCCTTCCGTAATCTTACCTTCTGTGCTTTCTTACTGTCCTTACTTTTCTTCTTGTGCTTTTCTTTTTTATATGTTTTCGTTATAAAACTATATGTTTTATATTATTTATTCCCTTTTGCTTTATCTAGTGTAGCGTAGATTTTCCTTATTCGATACGCTCCTTAGGCAGTTATCGGCACGCGGACAACATTAACCTCGATGGTTGTGGATTCCATTCCACTCCTTCCACCACTCGAGGGAATAAATTATTTTTATTTTCCCGCTTGCTCTGGGTACATGACAATGCACGGCGTTGAGTTCCGCCTCACTGAATGTAATGGGAATAATCTCCGTCCCCTCTGCCTATCCTGCAATATGCGTGATACAACGTGACTCTTATACCAAATATTTTTTTTTGTGATGAATATCACAGTATATTCAGTATATCTGTAATATACTGCAAACCAGAAGTGACCAAAGGAAATCGAAATATATCACATTTTTCTCAGAACTAGTAGGTCCATTAGGATATAATATATCGCTTTTCCTGTCACAATTCTCTTGCTTTTTAACGAGCCATTTAGGTTAGTGAGGCGTAGGACACCAATGAAAAATTTAAGTTGTAGTATGGGATGTTTTTATTAAAAAAAATTACTACATTAAATGTATATAAATAACATATAATTTATTTTAATATATTGTAGTTGTAAATTCACGTCATTATGTGGATTTGCATTCACCACAGCACTCTGTGTCAATTTTAAGGTACTCGTAATCTCGACTTAATTGAACGAATCTGGTAAATCATTTAGATATGGTAGAAAGAATCTAGTGTTAAGACACTACGTTTTCTGCTTTCTATGTGTATAAAAGTTAATAAATTTTTCACAACAGCACTTCGTTTGATTGTAAACGCGACTATTGTGAGTTTGATTCCGATTTGAAGAAATAAAATATTCTTAGTTGCCTCGATCCGGTAAAAAGAAAAAAAGCTCGGCGTTGAGTTCCGCCACTCAATACACAATGTCTTGAAAATTGGAATCGGAAACATAGTGACTTAGCACTAGAGGCAGCAACGGGAAAGTGCGTGAAGCTTCCTTTATATATAATTCTACAAAAATAAAATAAATCTATAATTACTTACGAATATTATGATTTTACAAACTTTTATTTACTTTCACCTGTACCATTGTTGTCTGTAATCAAATCTTGCAAGCTGAATTTGATCCACTTCTCGGTTTCCGATTGAGCTGAAACTTTGCATGCATGTATAAATCGGATGACAATGCGATATAATTATGACATAGAGCTGGAAGGTGGCTGTGGAATAGGAACTCCGTAATTCAACAACGCAACCCCATCGAGTTTGAGCTCGTTTGATTCATTTTGACGAGTACTTTGATATTAACGGTAACCAGTCTGATGATGGAGCTGGAAGGTGGCCATAGGAACTAAGTAATTTAACGACACAACCCCATCGTTTTAAAATTAAATTAAAGAAAAAAAAAACGTTTTTACGAACAAGCTTTTTAAATTTTGATGGTACATTATTATTATTTAGTTATGAACCCTTTGTATAAAACAAAATATTATTTTGAGTATTATAATTTACTATAATCTTATAATTGAATCTTTTAATATTTTTATTAAAACCATGAAATAATATTAATTACTAATTTGCATTTCTCTAATAAATACTATCCATAGGTTTTAGTTCAAAACTTGGTGGAAAGTTGGGCCAACTTTCAGAGCTTGTAGTTGGGAAGGAATAATTGATATTCAGGAAGCGTGTAACCGCAAACGCGGTCACGTGTAAAGCTGTTTCACGTAAAAACAAACAATTGTTTTTCCTAATAAATGAAATGTATTTCTTTATTATTATTTCTTTTGAGGCTAACGTAGCGCAGTAAGGACAGACAAACGCGATGGTTGTGGGTTCGATTTCCACTCGGGGAATTGATTAAATTTAATTATTTAAATAAGGGGAATTAAATATTTAATATTTTAAGTTCCTAGCTGTGCACACGCACTGACACGCAACACCACTTAACATGCAATGCTTTGACAATTATCTTAATGGAATCGGAGTTTAATACAAGGTGTATCCCGCGCAGAGAAGGCAGAGGAAACATAGAAACCATAATAAGATACTCCATTCCCCATTAAGATACTTCCGTTCCTCACTTTTCACCGAATTTTTAAGGCATTGTGGCGGAACTCGAATCAAACCCATAACCTGTCGCATTTACAGTCGCACGCGTGTGGCCCTGCGCCACGATTGGCTTCTATTCTTTCTTTATATTTAATTAAATATAATAGGTTATGCAATTATTACGCGAGGCTAAAAATATTTTTTTCAACAAAGTCAATGTAACAACATCATTACAAACCTTTTTGGTTTTTTAGATGTTATATGTATTGTTGTTCTTTTATTAATTTTTAAATGGTAATAAATTGAAAAAATAAATAAATGTTTTATATCTTTTTATATAAAGCTAGTATCTATCTGTTTTCCACTTCGTCTATTTAGAAGCATTGTGGACTTGATGACCCAATTTTTTTATTTATAATAAATACAACTAGTGTATAACATAAATATCAGACAGTTGCCACAATATATTTTTTATAGTATATAAATAAATATATTGCTAACTGATAATATTTATATATAAGATATAATCAAAAAGAAAATTATTAAGGCGTTGTGTTGTAATGAAAATATGTAAGATAATCTACTGAGATACCAATTTTGGAAGACAAGCAAAAGACGGTTATAACACGATAATGCAAAGGCTAAGGAAAATCCAATTTATATAAAACGGAAGGCAAACATTTAGGGAGTTTCAAAATTAATATAGACTCTTTGAGTATAACAGTACAAGTGGATGGGTAAGTAGATGAATTTACTACATTAAGTATTGTGTTTTAGGGACATACTCCTCCTTGTTTTATTTAAATGGAAGTAATAATTTAAGTAGAAAAACTGTAGAGTTGTGGGTAATTACAGATTAAATGTAATTTTAAATTAAACATTTCCTGCGGGCGTTTTTATAACAAAAAGTTTTTTGGTAGGAATATTTTATTTTTTCTTTTTCGATAAAGTTAAAGAAAAAAATATAAACACAAAAGCTCTCGACTCTTTAGGGATATTCAACTTGCTTTTGTTTGCTAAGATGCTATTTTCAAATGTCCAACCATTATATTTCGTATACTTAGGAAAATATAATTAAATATAAACATCAGCAAGAAAGATATTAACAATATTTTAATAATAAATATCCTTAAATATCCTACGGAATCTTCCCATAGTTTTATATTGATACAAAGCTTTATTATTTTAATTAGGTAATGTTTCCAATACAAAGAAATATTATCTCTTTGTAAAATATAAAAGTAACAGACCATTCACGGATAGCTGAGTCAAAAAAGGTTAAACATCTTGAAGACAGTCATTATCTTTGACCACGGTTCTCTCAGGTCTCATAAAAGCCCTGCGAGTTGGTTCTTTATAGAAAGAAAAAAGATTTTGTTATAACGAGAGACCAATCGTGCGTAAAGGTTCGTTGGATACGATCATTGAAGCATGATTTTAGGATGGCGACCTTATTAATGTTTATCTGTTTAAAGGCAGCATGTGATTTTTTAGTCGGACGTCATGCATTTAATTCCTTATTCAATTAATTAATATTGCGTTTATTGGTGTACTAGCAAGCCGCTCGCGGCTTTACTCGCTTTAATCGTTCATGTTCTAATATATGTATGTATTGGCAAAATGCTAATATATATTTTGTTAACTTCACGCACATTGCAAGGTAGGCAGAGGGGACTTGGGAACCTACTGTGAGACCCTCCGTTTCCCACTTTTTGCCGAATTCTGAAGGCATTGCATGTTGAGTGTCGGAACACAGCGCTGCGCTTTACCTGGACACCAGTGCGAAGAAATTAAAATATTAAATATAATTTAATTTCTCAAACTAAAATATAGACTATGTTTCTCCCCGTTTATTATAATAACAGAAAATAGACTTTCCTGAATCGGTTCAATATTTTTTTATATACTTATTAAATAAAACCTCTTAACATTTAGAAAAAAGAACGGAAAAATATATAACGATACACTAATACTATATTAGTATCAACATTGTAGCCGGTGAAAGTCGAGATTTGTAGATAGTAATTGGAAAAATTTATATCCTTATTAAATGATTGATATCTATACTAACATAATAAAGTGAAAGAATTTGTTTGTTTGTTTAAACGCTAAGACCTCCCGATCTACTGGTCTGATTTACTTTATTTTTGTTTTGTATGAAAGCTACACTCTTCAAAAGTAATATAGACTATATAATATTACAGTGTAACCTCGTAGTTAGCCTTAAATAACGAAATAACAATAATAAGGAACGCCATTGAATAGCTTTAAAATTGCTTTAAGAGCGTGCAATTGGGAGAAGACTTTTTAGGTAATGAGAATATTTTAAGGACTTCTCAAGGTTTGGAGTATCAATGCCTACGTTATTATATATATATATAAGGATGGACGAGTTAAATGTCTTAATGTGAAGATTTTGACTGGAGGAAAGATCAGAAAAAAACAAAGATAGCTCGTGAAATATGTTATAAGGAAATATGCTGAAACATGCAACACCTAATTATAGCAGTTGTTGTCAAAAAGTGAAGAATAATTAAATCGAAACAAATATCGATAATTTTGTCAACTTATTGTTGATCTTCATTTATCGCATTTTTTTGTTATAGTAAAATTTTCTACTTTTTGCTAGCTTATAGCAGTATGGTGTCTCACAATATTATCTAATTTCAGTTTCCCTCTTTCCAAAGCAAAAATAATACTAATTGTAAAGTTTTTAATAATATGAAGAATAGAGTTGACTTTTTGAATTTCTTTATTATATTTGTTATTTGTGTATATTAATAAATATTATGTTTTATTATGAATTTTATTATTTATTTATAGATTATGGTACAAACAAATAGAACATATTATTATAAAAAATATTTTAATATCCAGATTTAACGTAGGAAACTATGAATAATGTGGTATTTTTTACCCAGTAGCGACCGCTTGTGTACAAAAGTGCCTAAATAGATTCTCCTAATTGTTATACATGCAACACTATTGATGATATATGTCAATGTTATGATGGAATGTGTCCAAGACGAAGACGTTGGTTATTCATTTGCGGAGATTTAAACAATAATATAGGTTAACAGTGTTTTAGTAGACTCTGAATTAGCCAAGAAATTATTTTATTTAGTTCAGAATAAAAACAATTACTGTAAGCTGTAATAATTAGAATGTAAACCAAACAGAATGGCATGGTCGTTGGAACGACAAAGCTCTTAAATAAAAAAAAACCTTTCCTTTGAAGTATCAATCTAAGCTTCTCTTTTTCTTTTAAGTTAAACTATTTCAATATTAAATAGTTTAACTTACATTAGTTCAAGTTATCGTTTCTGTCGGTATTCTGCTATATTTTTCTGTTCAAAATTGTTGCCGCTTAAAATAATATCTATGTTACATAAAAAAACCGACAAGCGTAAGTTGGGCTCGCTCACCGAAGGTTCCGTATAGAAATTTGAAGGTCTTGAGCTTTTTCTGAAATTCAAGCTTAGCTTAGCCAGAGTCGTTTCATCTGATATCTCATTAGAACTTGTGCCTCTTTTAGATTTTTTCCTCATCTTATACTACTTTTAGATGGTAGCTGACAAATTTTAATTTTAACTCGATATCTCCAAGCGTTCCTGAGATAAAGGTTATTGACAGACAGACATACGGACGGACGGACAGTAAAGTGATTTTATAAAGGTTATAAAGGAGAACCCTAAAAAAGATTTTTTTCCTTAAAAGGAACGAAATCCTAAAAATGTTAATAAAATGAAATTTATTCTTTAAAAAATGTATAAATTTTTTATGCCACGATCAAAAAAATAAATTCTGATAGGTATATTAAAAATTACAATATTTTTTAGTTGCTTTCGACGTTTACTTAAGATGTGTATACGTAAGTTTGGTTCGATCGCATGAACAATTTGAAAGTTGCTAGAGCTCTTTGTACTATAAAATCGCTTATAAAACAGGGATTAGTATCATCTGGAAGACATAAAGTGCACCTGAAAATGTAAGTAAAAACTTTTAAAAGCTTTTAAAAATTTCATAGATTTACTTAAAATGTATATATCAAAGAATTATTTCCTGTATTTATTTGTAAAGATAATTTTAAGGTGTGTGTTGATTTTATTATGCTGACTCTTGCTGGAATCGTGAAATTGCTCTTGAAAACTATCTGACTTAAATACTTAACTGTCTAACCATTAGGGTACAATTTGTCGGCAGTCAAAAAGTTTATACGACAGTATTTTGTATGTTAATGGATTGCGAAGAGCTGGATGGCTTAAGTTGCGAAAAGATTTAGTACTTATCATTATTTAACGTAAAAAAATATAAAGTTACTTCTTAAGCTGGAATTTTTCTATTTCAACTTTATATATTTGCGTATGTGAATTCTGAGAAATGAGGTTAGTTGTCATTGAGATAAAGATGTTTATAGATAAATATTTTTTTATCTATAGGTATATGTAGGAGATTGCGTGTACATTTAACTGTGGAACAATATAGTATCTATTTCCATCATTGCTTTTTTTAACAAAACGTCAAAGTCAATCAAAGTATAACTCAAATCAAAGTATAACTCAAATCGAAATCGCTCTAACGGACTGGAAACCAACGATCACTCGGCTCATCACTCAACGGAATTTCACAATTTAATACCTACTAGGATAATACTTGGCAGTGTAATTGAGTATAGAGGGATTAATTGGAGCAAAAGTGTATCATGTGCAGGCTACCCGTAGTGCAAACTGACGCAGGCGCGTTCAGTACCAACATCGCAGTCTTGGTTCTTATATCGGTAGATACGCGCGTATCCAACCATCGTATATAGATAAAAGTGGCACTACTACGTAAAATTTAACGTTTTCACGTTTTTGCGAGAACTAACTAAATTTTTTTATGAGGTGTTTTTTTTTAGTTTTCGTTTTTAGTGGAGTGTTTAAATAATGTCTTCGAAACTAATAATGTGTTTAATTCATCAAGTTTCAACGCAGAGTAATCATTTTTAAATGTTCTTTATATGTAAACATTAAAAAAATATAAAAATAAAAAACGATTCGGTAAGTATCTATTTTTTTTAAATAGTTTTATATTTTTGTTTTAAATAGTTTTATATGACTAATAAGATCTTTCATTTTAGTGTTAAGATTTCTTTTAATAGTCTAACTATTCTGTATACACAAATAAAATAATTATCTACTAGATTTTTTCTTTGTCTTATTTTTACTTGATTGATAAGTTATAAAAGTAAAATTAAGAGCGATTCTTAAGCATATAACGTTTCTAGTTCACTCACTTTTGTCTAAAAAATATTACAACATAACTGAAAAACTAAACTGAATTATAAATTTGTGATTATAAAAGTGTAAAGTATAAGAATCAATTGTAATCTGTATTTTTATTAAAACATGTCGTAGCAACGTCGTAGCAGCATTAAGATCCGCAAGAATTAATTCTATATTACAGCCATAACAAATTTAAAGTATAGAATGAAACGTTTTAATTTGGCGCATCTCTCTTAGTTGGGGAACAGCCTCTCCAGGCGTTGCGTTATGTCTAACTGGTTTTTTTTTTTGCTTCACTTTGTATTTGCACTTATTAAGGTGGGCGGAGGAAACCCATAGTCAAGACTCTCCGTTTCCATAAGACAGTATTGACCACTTTCTGAAGAAGCCTACAGAACGGAGGCGTGTTGAGTGGCGGATCTCAACGCCACGTTTTGCTTCGTTACCAGACCGAAGAAATTGAATTATTAAAACATATATAGGCATTTACTTGTCCTGAGATCGAATTTACGACTATCGCGTATTGCCTGGCTATACTATACGGTACGGTAGTATATTTTTAATATAATTATTAAAATATAAAGAGAAAATCCTCTAAATGAAATGAAAATAGATTAACTGGATAATAAATATAGACGTCAGCAAAGTCGATGCTGCGATACCTTATCGAAATAGTAACATAAATATACAACCCCTGACGTATTGCACTCGTCTCGCGCTCGCGAAAATAAAATTCACAATTTTAAATAAATATATTTCACCCGACATTTTTAGTACTAAAAAACTTGTATATGTATATTGTATTTTAGAAATGGTTTATTTTTTGAAGCGTGTAGAGTAAGTGAGTGATGAAATTATAGTAAAAAGGAGAAATACTTCTGTAAGAGTACTATGTACTGGAATTTTCTGAATAGTCCGTGAGCACAAAGTATCCTAGAAGATAACAGCGAGAGCACCAAGTAGATCAATAATTACAATACATTATTCCACCTACATATTAATCGCCTTTATATTAAAGCCAAAAAACAGTTTATTAGTTACTGAATGTAAATATCGATGGTTCAAATATAAAAATTAAATTAAATCAAATCAGCTTCACGCTGTATCCCGCACACACCAGGGTAGGCAGAGGGAATCTAGTGTTAAGACACTCTGTTCCCCACTTTCTGCCGAATTCTGGAGGCATTGCGTGTTGAGTGGCAGAACTCAAAGCGCTGAGCCTCGACACCAGAGCGAAGAAATGGAAATATAAATTTAAGTAAATATTTCATCTCCTCGAGTGGGGATCGAACCCACAACCAGTCGGTTTTACAGTCACACTTCGTGCCGCTGCGCCACGACTGGCCTCGGTTAAAATATACTTTGATATAAAAATTTAACATAGAATCAACTTATTTAACGAACTTACTTATATAAGTACTAAGAGTAATTGATGAATTACTTAGTATTTCATTACAAATCTTAGATTTTTAATTCCTTTTTTTTTAGTTCAATCTCTGATAAGAACCAAGTACAAGTATAATAAATTTTGATTAGAAATTCGTAAACAAGACAAGCCTAGTATGTTAAATATAAATAATAATTAAACATTTAAAATAAAAATAAATGTAATTGGTAAAGTAAGCATTATATAAAAATATATGTCGATTTAAGTCTTAATAAATATCTCATTTTAGATATATTAAATTTGAAATTTGCGACTTATGGCTAAGTAGGTCAAACATATTGATACAGACAGATGCATATTAGAGTGATAACATATATTACAAGGTCGGCTTAAGTAGTAAATTGATAGGCCACAATTTTATCATCTGTAACTTCTGTTAAATTACCCATCGACGTCGTTATATTTTTTAGCGTTACTGCTAAAGCTATATCCCGAACATAGCAGGGTATAGGAAACCTAGTGTTTAGACATTTCGTTCCCATTAAGAAACTTTCGTTCCGTTCCTCACTTTCCGCCGAACTCTGGAAGCAATGCGTGAAGAATTGTGGAACTCAGTACCAGTTGCTAGGTCCCAGAGCGAGGAAATAAAAATATAAAATATTTCATTTCCTACAGTGGGAATCGAACCCACAATCTGTCGCGCTTACAGTAAACAGTATTTTACACTTTTTTCCTTCAAAATTCAAAATGTATTTCAACTAAAGAGATGGTTAGTTCAGTAAGGTTGCATTCAAAGATGAAATGTAAAAAGGCAAGATTAAGAAAGAACTTGCTTCAAGATACTGATTGCAAAAACTCAATTCTATCTTAAAATGCATGACTTGAAACAATTGTTTTTGTTTTTCTTTAGATTTTATAAAGATTGCTATTAATATATTGTAAACTAAATATATCATTATTATTGAGGCCGTCGTAGCACAACGGCACTGCGTTTAACTGTAACCGTGACAGGGTTCGATTTCGGCTCGGGGGCATAATTATTTTCAATTTTTTGCTCTGGTAAGAAGATAAAGCACGTTATTGAATGCCGCCACTTTACACAGAGAGCCTCGAAAATTAGGCAGAACGCTAGGATCGCAGTGTTTTAAGACATTGTTTCCTCTGTCCTACTCTGTTGTATTCGGGATACAGTAAGCTAAAAAAAATAATATTTTGAAGAACAGTAGCAAAATTCTAAACCTCACTTGGTCTTATCAAATCATAGAAATTTCGCTAAGTGGGCATCGAACTCACAACTGTAACATATACAATCATTGCATCTATTTAATATTAAAATTAGATAACCAATTTGAAGACATAACGACCCACATCTAGGCGAGGAAGGGTCGAGTTTTCAGCCAATATTTGCTTTGTTCACATCTTGGCATCTATTCGAAAGCCGTCCACGCCAATAAAGAAATTCTAAAGAAAAGGGTGTAGCTATCAAGACAGATAAGACACGCTCCAATTGCATACAATATGAAACGTAGATCTGGATGTTGAAACTTTTTATATTTCAACTATCACTTGGCTGCGAAATTTATTTTACATTTGTAATGTATGTAATTTTTCACTACGATTTTTTTAAATATATATTCAGTAGTAAGAATTTGCAATATTAATATTTGTAGTAAGTTTATATATATATATATATATATATATATATATACTGNGTGACTGTAAAATCAACTGGTTGTGGGTTCGATCCCCACTTGAAGAAATTAAATATTTATTTACACTTATATATATATATATATATATATTAATAATATTATATCTACTAAAACTACATAATAAATAGTAATATCTACTTTATCAATCTGCACAGAGGAAATGAATGAGTATAAGTAGTAACTGATACTAATTTTCCGATTTAAATATGATAAATATTCATAAGAAAGTTAGTATAGGAATATCAATTGTTCACAAAGGATTTCTTGGCTCATAAGATCACCTATGAATGAAAAATACAAAGTTTTATTTCAACGGAACATAAAATGATATTGATATCATTTACAAAGGAAACTTCCATTTATATAAACATTTCTTTTGTTTTTTCTACTTCTTGTTTTAAAATTCAAATTCTTAAGGTTGCAGATATATACATTGTATATAATCTTTTTAAAAGGTACAGAGTATAAAATATTACTTATCTAGAAAACACACAATTTAGGTAATTCAAATTTCTCCTTAAAATAATAATTTTAATTTTTTTATTTACTTTCACACTGTACCTTTACCTGCACAAACTGGAGTAGACAGAGGGACACACCTGTACATGACAGACCCCGCAAATACCTCTAACCAAATTTATATTTAATATGTATATATTACAAAAAAATCTAAGTAGTCTACTACTTAACGTTTTACGTAAGCTGAATTTTATTATTTTGAGGTATGCCTCATTGCTAAATTTTTTTTGTAATGTTATTAAATTGCTAACTGCTATGTAGATACATATTAAATACAGTTTTGATAAATGTTAATTCACGGGATGGGATATCTTATACTATAATAATCTTTAACATTGAGAGTTGTAACCCTAAAACTAAGGTTACTAACTAAGGGTTAGAGGTAAAAAAAAATTATTAAAAGGAATAAAATCATATTAAAACTATTCATTAGATGGCAGTGTAATTTTTCCATACTTATTCTACTAGACCTTATACTTAATTTAATAAAATTTTTGTTAAAACTAAAATTATTGAATATAACTAAGGCCGTCGTGGCTCGGTGGCACAAAGTTACGACATTTGTGAGTTGGATTTTTGAAAATAAATAGTATTATAATAAGTTTTTAAATAGCCACTTTCAGTTTAATTTTCATAAAGATGTCTTTTCTTTTTTGAGGCCGGTCGTGGCGCAGCGGCACGAGGTGTGACTGCAAAACCGACTGGTTGTGGGTTCGATCCCCACTCGAGGAGATGAAATATTTACTTAAATTTATATTTCCATTTCTTCGCTCTGGTGTCGAGGTTAAGCGCGGCGTTGAGTTCTGCCACTCAACACGCAATGCCTCCAGAATTCGGCAGAAAGTGGGGAACGGAGTGTCTTAACACTAGGTTCCCTCTGCCTACCCTGCTGTGTGCGGGATACAGCGTGAAGCTATAAAAAAAAAAAAGATGTCTTTAATATTTACTGAAAAAACAATCTTTAACGTTTAAGCATTGTAGCTTCTATAACTTCCTTAGGGCTTGAGGTCAAGAAATTGGTGTGTCAATTTTTCGGATATAAAGCAATACAACTATATTAAAAATAATTCCTTAGAAGCCAGTGCAGTTTTCTATGCTTCTCCTACTAGACTCTTTGTCCAATACTTAATCAGCTGACATTGAAAAAAAAAACAAAATTAGCCCATTTTCGTTGAATAGCATAGATTGGGTGAGATGAGTGAAGGTTTTTATATATTTTTTATTTGATATTGAAATTTTATTTTATTATTCTAGTTTTTTTTTAGTTTTAAAAAATTATATAGTTCATCGTTATAAATTAAAAAAAATACGATCTTTCTTACTACGTTAGAATATTTCTTGGTAAACAACATTTAACGATCTCTTAAAATTGTCACAGATCTATAAATCACTTTTCAGTACAGTGTAAACATTACCTAATCGATCAATGTCAAACTAAATATACGAGATTTAAAATACTTTTAGGCCGTTTTCAATATAACAAACATCATTAATGATGGAGAGACCACGTTGTGGCGCATGAGTACAAACATGCGACTGTGTACGTGACAGGTTGTAGATTCAATTCCCAACCGCGGAAATGTAATATTTAATATTTTCATTTCCTCGCTCTAGTAACGAGGTAAAAGTGCGTCGTTGAGTTCCACCACCCAAAATGCAAAGCCTCAAGAATTCGGCGAAAAGTAGGGAACAGAAGTGTCTGAATGGGCACGGAGTATCTTGACACTAAGTTTCCTCTGCCTACTCTGCTACATGTGGGGATGAGGGCAAAGTTTTTTAAATCACACAATTTGACCACGTGACATATTATGTATGTACGTAAACAAAATTATATGAATAATTATTTTTCATAAATTTTATATATTTCCATTTTTAGTTTAGCTGAGTCGTTATGATTGATGATCCACGTTATGCGGATTAATTAACGCCACAAATATTACATCATTTGAAATCTCTATTATGTATATACTGCCTTATAGCATTGAATTTTTACGTCCTATTCATTTTCTTTGGACTCGATTTAAAAACGGCTAATGTTTCAAAAAATGAAAGAAATGTTGATAAAGAAGAAAAATTTATGTATAATAGTATCATAACTAAATCAATTTAATTTTTATTTTACATATCAAGATCCTAGGGTCCCCAGACCTACGTCATTTTAGCGAAGATAAAATTTTGACGACTATTAGTCTAATATGTAGTTATGACAGTAAACGTAATCATGAACTTGAAAGTGGGGCCCTTTCAGAGATAGCGCCAACTAAAGATACATCTCTGTCTGGGAGAGTGATTGAGTTATCGGATTGATCTGGGTGCATAAAAGTGGTCTCGAAATAGTCCCAGAAATAATATATATAAAATTTAGGCTTCCTAGTATAACGAAGTTTGTCCCAATTTTAAACAACCTTTAGGACGTCTGGCAGGAGTAAAAGTCCACGTAAAGGGTCTGGATGTATTTATTATACATACACATTTTAAACATTATTCTTAGAAAAATATTAAAAATATTATTGAGTGGTTGTGGGTTCGATCCTCACTGAGGAAATTAAATATTTACCTAAATTTATACGAGTATTTCCATTTCATCGCACTGATGTCGAGGCAAAGCGCGGCTTTAGGTTCCGTCACTCAGTACCCAATACCTCTAAAAAGTCCTCCTCGGCGGAAAGTAGGGAACGGAGTGTCGTAACACTAAGTTCTCTCTGCCTACCCTGCTATGTGCGGGACAAAAAAAACATAAATGAAATATGAGCGTTTCTACTTTAACCTAGGTGAGCGTGTACCTTTAGTTGGCGCCACCTCAGAAAGAGCCCCTTTTCTTCTTTTCTTACTTTCAAGTAAGTAACTACGCATACAGTCATAACTACAAATTAGCCTATTAATCCTCAAAATTTCAGCTTTGTTAAAATGATGCAGGTCTGGAGATCTCAGTCGAATAGTTATTACACCAAATTTACGAAGGTGTATAAAAATCAGCACAAACACAATGTAGCTTTGGTCTCTGTAGTATCCAAAATTGAAATGTACAATATATTGGTTATTAATACAATATTAATATCCAAATTGTCAAAGTAGCTATTTTATTTAATTCTCTGTATTTAGTGTTGACATATTGTGTGGTCTACATCTGTCTAAGTGACACAAAAGGGCTGTCAAATTTAATGATTATCGATTTAGGTGGCGAACCATATAATCGCGCTAAACAGGAGGATTCAATTTACTAAGTGACATTTGTTTTGTCGCACGTTCCAATTTTAATTTATACAAAATTTTGCTTTAATATAATTAAAATTCGAGTATTTTCTAGACCGGGCTTGACGTTAGAACAACATTAGTTACGTAAAACGTGGTGATTTTTACAAAAATGTTTTAATTATTTCAAAAAAATATTAAGCCTTCTCAACACAGTAATAATACAATATTTGCTGTGATAGAGAAAATAATTTTTAGCTTCACGCTGTATCCCTTGTGTACGTAGAAGAATAGGCAGAGAGAACGTAGAGTCAAGATACTCTGTTCCCCCCTTTCCATTGATGCATTGCGTGTTGAGTGGCGGAACTCAACGACGCGCTTTGCCTTGTTACTACAGCGAGAAAATGAAAATATCAAATATCACTCCTCCGAGTTCGGGTCGAACCCACAACCGTCGCGTTAACAGTCACACATTTGTACCTCTGTGGAACGACGGCCTGAGAACCCAGGAGAATCAGGAAACCAGGATACCACTGTAACTGTAAAATTAATTTTATTCGTAGCATTTCTTTTAGTTCGAGTGTTTCTTAACTTTCGGCTGGTACAAGGAATTACAAATAAATTTAAAGTTAAATAAATCGAGTATTACTAATTTCTTATTCTTTCTATTATGGTGTTGGTCATGGTGATTTAGATTTTAATTTTTGAAAAATAAAAAAAATATACAATTTAGACAATAATTATTAATTTATTAATAGTATAGGTGCTTAGATCTATTCACATATTTAGCAAGTAATAAGTATATTAAAAAAATATGTAAGATATAGTACATAATATTTTTAATAAACTCAAAGAATATATTATTTTATATTACATATTCTTACTTAATGAATATGGTCCACATTTCGATTAAACAGCATATTCCTATATATTATCTTCCGAAAGCAATCTACTGCCAACACAAGTAACATTTAGAAAAAAACACAGAAATAGAACTCACCGCCAGTGATACGTCGAGATGTTTTTAAAGTATTGTACACTAAAAAGACAATATCGTAAACAGTAGAAGTAAATGTGCTATTTACGATATTGAAAACCTGTAAGACAAATCGAAACGAATCGAAACGGGCAAGGAACTTATTTTATTGTCTGCGGACTCGTCCCCAAAGATAGGGTTGAGGTTGTGATTTTACAAAGTTTGAAAACTATTGAAAACTACATATCGAAACGAAAGTTATCGATTACAAATCCTCTGCTCCCCACTTTCCATTCATACCCACATATGACATATTAACTTTTTTTTTATAATGGCCTTCATATTTTAAAATATATGTATTAAACATTTTATTATGGGATAATAAAAATATACATATGCAAATGTATATTTTTGTCTATATAGATAATGACAGTGCTTCTTCTATCTTCATGTATTACTCTGGCAGGTAGGCATAAGCATGGCATGGTATGGTTCAGTTATATCACTTTCGCTTAACCCATCGTCATGGAGCTCTTCTCTTAAGCTCTATTGGGATCGTTCATACTTTGTACGTGACTTTCCTCCAGGATTACAAACACAGTATTTTCGAAGGACAAACACTTTTCCTTTCTTTTCACTTATTGTTGCTATACAATACTAACTTTGAAGTATTATAAGATTCACGAAAAATATAATCAAATTAAGGTTAAATACGCAAACATTTTATGATATCCCGACTACTTTTATTAGAAATATCGTTCAAAACATCGATATTGTGCTTGAAGTGCTTCTCGCGTCTATAACGTGATTGATGGCCATCGAATTGACGGTACTCTGTAAGAGAGTTATTACGAGACTCTCCCACTTACTTTTTACACTTTTATACTAATAAGACGTTTGATAAATCGGTGTGCAATTTTATTTACAATGAATTGAATATTATTATAATTGTAAGTGTACGATATTGAATAGTTTATGTTACTTACATACAGTTTCTTTGGTTCACTTGGTTCAATCAATAATACATAATATAAGAGGTGCCATCAATTTTTGGGTAGGTATTTGAGGCAAATTGAAAACTTGACACATACCTCTACTTTTATACTCCAACATGAAACTGCAGCCCTGGCTAGTGAGTACCCACCACAGATTTTTTAAAAAAAATCACCAAAAGACAGATTATTTTGGTGGGAATTTCTATCTACCAGGTGATCTAACAAATTATGCATAGATGCAAGTCATTAGTGCCATACATAAGCTGCAGTGTGAGAGAGAGCGTTTATCGGTAACTGTGTTATCTAGTAACTCCTCTTCCGATGCCAATGTGCCGTTTAGATGGAAGTTTATATCAAACCGATAAATCTGCAATTGTTAAATGCTATGAAAAGCAACACAAAGGCACCGATGCACCAAAAACTTTGGATGTAGTTATCGTTGACGGATTTTTTTTGTTGCATAGAATGCTAGATATACCTGAAACATTTAGCGGTGTATGAAAAAATTATGTCTTTTTAAGAATTTTAATTTTTTATTTATAATATGAATAATTAATTCCCTATTGAAATTTCAAGTTGCCTGAAATATATTTTCAATGTTCTTTTTTTTTTCAAAATATTTTTGCATGCGTCTGGCAATATCTGGCAAGACCTAATTTTCTTTAACATATTGCCTCAAATATATTTTTTGGCAAAAAAAACATTTAAAGAAATTCTGTGGTGAGTTTAGACCGTCTTCTCATCAGCCAGGTCTGTTGATCCGTGTTGATTACAATAACAGAGGTATGTAATTGAGTTCATTCAAATATACAAATACCGATATTTTTTTTATAAATCGATTTTGATGAAACAAACTTTAAATGTTAAGTTGAGTAAAAATAAAGCAATTGGTGAAACTTTTAAGTAAGTCGGTTCAGTACTTTCGGAGATTAGCGTGGCCATACGTATAGACAGACAGATAGACAGACAGACAAGAAATTAAAAAAAAACTTTTTGCTTTCTATTATTCTTTTTAAGTGTTCCTCTATCCATTTCAGACAAAATTACAGACAAAATATTTTTACTTTTTTATTGTATATAGAGATTACAGAGTAAAGTAATAAAAAATCATATTAGAAGTCATTTTAGTTGTCAATCAATTCTGCTTATTAAATCAATAATCATGAAGTTTAAGCGGGCGAAGCCACGGGCGGGCCACTAGTATAATATAATCCAGTCTAATGTAATTATAATATTAAGATCGTAATGGAATACATAATTATATAAAAGTGTTCTGGTTTTAAAAGCAAGATGTTAGCACTAAGTAAAGCGTTGAAAATAAACGACAATACACGACTTAAATTTATATATATGTAATATATGATTATAATCATTATTTTTAGCTATTAATAATGCCCGGAAACTAAAATGTTTAAAATTTGAAATATGACCTGTAATAAATAATTAGCTTTATGTATGTATCTACACCAATATCATACAAAGAAATGTAAAAACTAAAGTACAGTGGATAAACAGCTGTGACGAATATTAAAAAAATGCTACACTTAAAAGTAGTGATCAAACAGAATTGCCACTGTACGGCATTAAAGATCATAAAAAGTTGCTCCAACTTGATACATATTTAAAAGTATCCTAATATTAGAGTAAAATAAAGTTGACGTTTTACACTTAATAAATCGGAATTTTATTAGATTTTACTTACAAAAATTATGTTGGGACAGAATGACGATCGTGAAAGTAACTATATGTACTTGAAAAAGCACGGTTATTTTGAAATCACAGAAGGTACTTCAATTTTATTCATGTGTAATAAAGATATTTTACAGGTATAGTTAGATAGCATTCAAGGTATTATGATAAAATAAAAACTATATCATATTTAATTTAGGCATGAGACAAAATGCAAGCAAAGAAATACTATGTATTTCTAAAACTTTTATGTAATTTACTTTTCAGTTTCTATTTAGTTTGGGGCAGATTTACTCATGTTTTAAAATATAAAAAAAAATCAATATAACAAAAATAAAATAATCAGAAACCAATTAATAAAAACAACAAAAGTAACAACGGAATCACAACAATTCCTTGTAATTGTAATGAATTATAGAGCACAATTACTGCGGACATTTTACGCTAAAATGTGATGTTTTTTTGAAGACAGTACGTGTTATGAACAGGTTGACCGATAGTAAACCGATACATGGCGGATATAATCTGACCGATGACAAAACATCACATATTAATGTAAAATGTCCACAGAAACTGTGTTCTATAATTCATTACATTAGTTATTTTTATAATTTAATATTATGATGCGCAATAATGTCTGTAGTTTGAGAACAAGTTGGCTTTTGGGTGTTTTTACATGTCAAGTATTTAAACATTATTATGAAAATTAAGAAAATAATTTATGGTATTTATGATACAGAGAAATATTTTTAACCAACTTCTGTAAGAAAAGGAGGTTATTAATTCAATTATATATATTTTTTTTGTTTGTTACCTCAGAACCTTTGACTGGGTGAACTGATTTTGATGATTTTTTTTTCTTTGAGAAAATCACATAAGTCTTAAATTTGCATTAGGCATGTGCGCGACAAATAGACGAATAACTCAATATCGCGCCTATCGCGCCGATTCCGATGATTCTTTTTATTTGAAAGCATATACTTTAAGGATAGTTATTATATTTGGTTAGTTTCTGATTATGGGATTTTGTTGAAATTTAACAAATTTGTTTTTTTTTTTGGTAAAAAATATAAATGTTTGCAATAGTTAAAAGGAAAAACATCGTTAAATTTGGTGTCAGAAGTGATATTCCTTAACGTTGCATTTCTTTTTAACCGACGTCAAAAAAGGAGAGATTACCAATTCGCCCGAACATTTTTTATGTGTGTTCTTGTCAATATGCCAAAATGTTATAATAGCATGCAAAATAATACCCACTTAAGTTTGAGATTTTCCATGGGACAACCACTAACTTGAGAAGAACCCTTTAAGGTCTACCCAGCAGTTAAAATCGTAAATAGTAAAAATCAAAAAATGTATAGCAAATATCGGTGTGATAATATTGTAATATGCTTATTGTTACACTGTTATTAAAGTTTAAATTGGTAGCCGGAAACTGTGGCATCAGGTCATTGTTGATGACAAAGTATATTACACATATTGAATATTATTATTTTTTACAATGAAATATTTTTCTACAATATATTTTTACACTTAAATATATTTAAAATAAATATTTTACCGATTTAAATAATATTATGGATTGGATTGGACAGTACAAATACGGAAATACAGGCGCAGCAGGGGCACAAACGTAGGACTGTAGTCGCGACTGCTTGTGGGTTCGATTCCCACTCGAGGCATAAGCGAGTCGTTGAGTGCCACCACTCAACACGCAATTCCTTTAGAATTCGGTGAATATACATACACTATAACTATTTAGAATAGAATATAACATTATCATCTTGATGTACGATTATATAGAGGTAAAACACGTTACAAACTGGGTGACTGGCAAATAACGTACAACTTAAATTACTGGGCGTAGGAAGCTTAAATTTGGCATGTACATTTATAGGTGAGCACTATCAAAGGGTTTCCCATAAATCCTACGAGAAAAGAAAAATAAAAGAAGATTTCATTTCAAAGACTACGCAAGCGAAGTTATGGGTGAAAAAATATTATATAATACATACCTTATAAGTTAATTTTCCTTATAATACATGTCGAGTCGTTCGGGTCTAGTAAGCGCATTTATACATTTAGAGTCCTACTCAGCAAGAGAATAGTGAAATACATACCTATATAGCTTCATTTTATCCCTAGCGGGGTAGTTAGAGATAACGGAGCGCCAAACGCTACGGTATACGGAATAGTGAAATCAAACTATTATTTTGAAATAAGCATTTATTGTTCTATAAATCAAGATAAAAAGAAAATCTAAAAAACGAACAAAAGTCGGAATGCTCGATCCACATAACGGTTAGGTGTGAGGCATTTTGGTTGGAGATTAACCTTATTAGTAATTATATCCAATTGTAATGAAGAACACTGAAAATGAAAAATTTAAGCAATTTAAAATAAAAAATAGTTTATTCATATATTTATATTGGCCCGTAATCGGCGTTATGTACTTGTAATGCATTCACTTACCCTCTAACTTTTCCCTAGAAACTAAAATTCAAAGTAATACTCACCGAACCCGAAGTACTAAATACAAATAACCATAAAATATGCTCACATCTGTCCGTGGGAATATGTGATTTATAAACAGTAACAGTAACAGTCAATTGGAGTAGTCGACTTACTTGCCAACATATTTTGATTTCGCAAGTAACATACTTTTCGAAAAATCTTAAAAGTTTTGGTTTAATCAACAAAAAAGATTTTAATTATTATTAAAAAAACAAAGTGTGTTGCGACGGATTCATATAACGCGTTTGTTGTCATACTGGCGCTACCAGTTGGACAAATGAACAGTGAAATATAGGCAATGCGCTCACTTATCTACTGCGTTTAGTTACCCCAAATGACCTGAATATATTTGTGAAATGTATTGAATGTATACATTATGTAATAAATACATAATTATGTTTATCGTTACACAATCAAAATCAAATGATATTAAATACGAGTATATAGATAAAAATAAATAGATCAGCTTCACGCTATATCCCGCACACATCAGGGTAGGCAGAGGGAACCTAGTGTTAAGACACTCCGTTCTCCACTTCCTGCCGAAATCTGGAGGCATTGCGTGAGCATTGAGTGGCAGAACTCAACGCCCCAATTTGCCTCGACACCAGGGCGAAGAAATGGAAATATACATTTAAGTAAATATATTATCTCTTCGAGTGGGGATCAAACCCACAACCAGTCGATTTTACAGTCACAATTTGTGCCCCTGCGCCACGACTGGCCTCAATCAAAAACTCGAAAGATCAAAAGATTTTAAAACTAATAAATATTTTCCATGCAAATGATAATAAGTAAGCCTATGCTTCATCAAAGGCGGTCACCGCAAGTATGATGAATCGCAAAGGAAGTCATCCGTCTTGTTTACGCGGACACCGACAAATTGGTTCATCCCCGTGAAACGTAATGGCGACTAATATATTTTATGTAAGCCTCATAATTTTGAATGAATTAGGAATCTTATAGAATAACAAAGGAAACTTTAGTTATTTTTAATTTGTCTTCTTTGTTAACAGGATTTAGTAACTTTTTTTAAAATTGGTTTTAATTATCAGAATAAATAAATAATATCTTATTATTATCACTGAGTCTTTCTTTTTCAGTCATCAATTAAGAAATATTGGCCTACCCAGACTGATATCTATATATATAATATAAAAATCAATTGCTGGGCGTTAGTATTGCTAAAACTCTAGAACAGCTAAACCGATTTAGCTAATTTTGATTTTGAATTAATATATAGAATATATAAAGTCCAGGGAAGGTTTAAAAGGTGAGTAAATATGAAAAAAATGTTAGGAATATAGTAAAACACAAATTCGTTTTCCCATAGAAACTATTCCTACATGTCAAACATCTGATGTTCGTCCCGTCGTTCAAAAATCAAATTAAATTGAAAGAATAGTTAAAAATTAATAACTAATTAGAATGGTTATATCTTTATACATATTAATTCTCCAGAGGTAAAAACTATATTTAATTTTGGTTAACAGATTATTTTTATGTAATTTTCAAACTGTCCTTAATTTTAAATCTTAAATAGATGGCGCTGTGCATAAAAGACTTTATATTTTTATAGTTTGGAAACCGCTACACTCTATCAAAAAATAATGTATAATACTTAAAGTTTTTAAGATATTTATATTTGAAAAAAAAATAGAAACGTACACAACGATATCTATTGACTACATATGATAATGAATGTTGATAACGAATAAAACATATTGTTGAGTTATTATTTGTTAAAAATTAATTACGTCGTGTAAGTGTGATCTATACTTATAATAAATTTAGCATAAACATAGTAGTATTTTTTTAATAATGTTCGAATAGTTACAGTTCAATTGTAAGTCCAATAGATGGCGCTGTGCATAAAACGTTGATTTCTGAATCGTGCTGGCAAGATTCTGGGCAAAAAAATGACTTTAGAAACGTCTTATTTATTTGACTGTAGATAAATTTACGTACGTTACGTTTTTAAAGTACAATTGCTCATAGTACTAACTACAAAGTAAACTCAATTGAATTGTTGGTGAAGATTACCTTCGTAACAGTCTAGCTTAATTCGTAATTATTTAACACAGTGATAAAGAATGACTTAATATTCAAAGAAATATTTTCAATAGGTTCTTCAGTCCGTTCGTTCGTTTATGTTATTAATATTTTTTTAAGAAACGTATAAAATAATTAACTTTTGGGAGCAACCTCTAAAAAATAGTGTCCCAAGGAAAAAATGCTCTGACACTGTTTATAAAAATATCGCGCAGTATTATTTCATAACTTACAAGCGACACGTACCGACATTGCACTATTGCACCTGTATGTTGCATGTATGTATGTGCCAAGGTTATTTTAGGGTACATACCTCAAAATTCTTATAAGATAGCTTTGTTTATTGTCCGTCTGTCCGTCTGTCAAGACTATTTTGTACAAGATCGGTTAAAGTTTAGATACCTCAATGTTCAAGTCTATATTCCCTTAGAGCACAAAAAATCTATCTTCTAAATTATCGCAATCAAATGACGATGAAATATGAGGATTTATGCTTGCTTTTTTGTCGCATTTTCTATCATAACTATGAGGTACTTCCCATTGATATACAATTACGAAATTTGTTAAGAAGTTAAAATTTACGGCACGTATAAAGGAAAATTCCAAAATTATTTTTCAAAAATTGAATACTGATTGTATTTGTGTCACAGAAAAGAACCATTAGGTACAAATTTTAATCTGTACTTAAATTGATACAAAATGACAACGTACGTAATGTACGAAACTCTCGGGTCATGAGTACGACTTGAACTTGACCGAAAATTTTTATTATATTATAGATTATATAAAAATGCCTTAAAACGTGCTTTCTATGTATATTAGTATATATTACTAATTTAAAAACTGTACAGGAGCTAATATAAGTTATTTTACAAAGAATATCGTGAATACTTATCCAAATCAATTAATTAATAATTAAGGCTGTTTGTAATATCTATATTTGTTAAATGAATAATCATGTAATTCAAGCGGGCAAAGCCGTGAGCAGGCCGCTAGTATTAAATAAATAATTGTATAGTTAGAGCGGATGAAGCCGCGTGGTGATCGCTAGTTGGCTTTAAGTAAAATACTTATTCAGGCAACAATATGAAAACAAAGCCAAATAACTAAAAGTAAAATAACATAAGAAATAAAAGTACACCGGGCGTGAACTGGTTCCTAAGGGCAAAGCTGTTCTATATTCCACCTTTACGAAAGTAATACGTGGAATAGAGGCTTTGTACTTTATAATAAGAAGCTTCTTTGTTTACAAAGGCAACCAACCGTCTATTCGAAATTCATGTAAGAACCGAGGTCTTTCTGCTTTCTGCCAGATTTAGAAAGAAAACTTATGCAGTTTTATTAAATTATCTGAGAAATATGCGTATAGAAATCTTTTTTTTCACGTTTTCTTCACGCTGTATCCTGCAAATCGCAGAGTAAGTAGAGAGAATCTAATATTAAGATACACTGTTCCCCTCTTTCCGTCGAGATATTGAGGTATTATGTGTTGAGTGGCGGAACTCAACAAAGCACTTCGCCTTATTGCAAAACCGGAGAAATTAAAATATTAGGTATTCCTCTGAGTGGGAGTAGAACTCCCAACCGTCTCGTTTACAATCACACGCTTGTTCCACTGCGCCGACGACGCCCTCACGAAATCTTGTTATTATTATTGTGAAAATATTATTATACAATATCGACAACTAGAGATATTGTAATATTGGAATAAATATTATATCATTACTAAGTTGCGAAAAGAGTTCAAGCACGGCCATGCCTGGCAACCGTTGAAATGGTCATCTATCTTATTTACGTGAAAACATGATCAAAGGAATTGGGAATGAGAATGTATCCACTCTATTACACTTAAACCTATGTCACTATGCAAAAATATACATAAGATAATATATTTAAATGAAGAAATATCCGATTCGCCCCATTTTGTGGGGCGAATAGGATCGAACATAAAATAAAATCTAAATGTTTTTTTTTGTAACATTATAAATTTTTCAAACATCAAAAAAGTAAAAATAATAATTATTGAGATCAATATTAATGGCTAAACCAGAAATCACACATATACGGGTCTTTTTTATCTCCCATATCGGCACATTTTCGTGGCACCATTCTTCATATCTATGCTACTGAATCTAATCATAAGGAAACAATCTTGACAATCCATTTAATCTATTGAATTTTTATTTAATATTTTGACGATCTGCGAATTCAACAGCATATTTACAAACCAATTTAGGTACCAATAGAAGCCATTACTAGCTAAGTACAGTAAACGTTATGGTAAAATCTTCTCACTGTTCTCATTTAATGATGGCTGTCCAATGTATATCTTAATGGCAATGGAAATACTGAATCTTCTTTGTAAGCTTGTATATGGTAATTTATAAATCTCAACAGCTCAACGTAAGGTAAATTTTTTGGCCAAAACTTTATTTGCGGCTTCTTTATTTTTTTTCTTGGGACCACTCTCTCTAATATTTCTTTCTCATGTACATACAAATTATCTACAATGAAATAAAAAAAAATCTTTAAACTTTTCTTTTTTTTTACGTGATCCACTTCAATAAACAATTATTATTGATCCTACCCGGGCCTAACAAGTGTACAATAAAAAAAGTTTCATTCCAATCCATCCGAAAATATCAAACTTAACGGGATTTTTAGGCCAATTAAGTCACTCGTACATATGTATGCCTATCGCTCCTACATAATTTTTATTTTAAATGAAAAAAAAAATAGTATTAACGTTTCAAAATATTATTCTGTGATTAAATAGTTTAATAAATAAATACAATTGATATTTTCGCCCGGATGTGAAGGCAAATCGCAGCGTTAAGTTTCGCCACTCAACACGCAATGCCTCCAGAATTCAGCGGAAAGTGGGGAACGGATTTTTTTAGCCCTAGATTCCGTCTGCCTACCCTGCTGTGTGCGGGATACAGCGTGAAGCTGAGTAAATAGTTAATTGCTATTTCCTTTATACCCCGCGTAACGCAGAAAAAATTATCATGATAAAAAATCACTACTTCTTTTTATTAACCTGATAGATGACAGGTGGATGAGAATACACTTTATAATAATTAAAGTTAAGTCTAGATAGAACTTGATTTTGAAGTTACTTGTGATAAATTTACGAACATTTTGCTACGAATTTCTAAATTTCAACACGAAACAAAATCCAACAACGATTATCCTTAAGCACTAAGTTTATCGGTTCAACCTGGTAAGTAGAGCAGAAAGATGACTTTCAACAAACTTTATTGAGTACTTAGTATGCTCTGCGCATATTTTTGTTTACAACACACCAGCTTTATAACAACTATATATAATAATATTTTTATACAATTTTCTGTCGTGACGCAGGGGCTCAAGCGTGTAAACGCAACTGTAAACGAGACGGTTGTGGGTTCGATTCCCATTGCGTTCCGCCATTCAACACTAAAGTGATCTAATAAGGGTGTTAATGGGAATAGAGTGTCTTAACACTAAATTCTCTCTGCACACCTTGCTATGTGCGAGATAAAGCATGAAACTAAAAAAAACAATATTTTTAAGAACATTGTGGATTAGCAGGGCATTTTTTAAAATAAGAAAGCGATGGTTGTGACTTTGATTTAAAATCTTGAAGCAATTATAATTTTATTACTTTCATCTATCTTTGTCAAACAAAATGCAGTGTTGAATCATGCACACTTAATTGAGCAGAAAGTGGAGACCACAGTGCTTAACACTATGCTCTCTCTTTCTATCTACTTTGAATAAACTAGACAGAGAAAAATCTTGTCTATTAATAAAGTATATTAATTATATATCCTCGAGTGGGACTTCATCCACAACCGAAATGCTCACAACATTGACTATGGCACAACCAATAAACAATAAGTACATAAATATTCATTTCATGTACATATATCAGTAACACTTTTATTTTTTACTTCTACTATAAAATTATGCTTAGATTTTCTTGATAAAACCTGAGAAAGAAGTCGATAATAGTCGATTAAAACAACTTAGCCAGTGTCAACGCGGAAACGCGCTAAGTATGTGTTTATTGAGGAAACAGGTTTCCAGTTGAATGTTGAGGAAAATTGACTTTTCTACACAACTTGAGTCGATAACATATATAGTATCAAGTTGTATACGCCTTTGTATTGAAAATGGTATCTATTATATTACTACTATTTTTATAGCTTTACGTGGAATCTCGCATATAGCAAGGTAGGCAAAAGTAACCTGGGAACCTAATATTAAGACACTCCGTTTCTGTTAAAACTTTTCAGTTCGCCACTCATCGTCGATTTCTGGAAACATTGCGTATTGAGTGGTCACGCCACTCCATACGCAATTCAACGCCGTGCTTTGCCTCGTTACCAGAGCAAGAAAAAGAAAATATTAAATATTTCATTTCCTTGAGTGGGAATCGAACCCACAACGTGTCGCGCGCTTGTGTCCATGCGCCACAACTGGCCACTAAACCACTAAGTCGTGATTTATTAGAGTAAATATTAAATATTAATATTTAGGCAGCGTAACTTTTTCCATTTCACTTTCAGCACAAAGCCTAAAGGTTTCTTTGAGAAGTTATTAACGCTTTTGTTTCAGAACCATGTACTACCCAGGGGGGTTGTGAGAAATGACGCGCACTACAACCGCCTGCCTCTTTACAGTCCATTTTCTCTCGTGCATTATTGGTGAGTTATTCGCACCCGTGCCCTGTTTTCGTGAAAAGGTGTAAGCAATTTCAACCCTTATGTAACCATTTACAACCATGTTATTATGTAAAAACACGAGGATTTATGTGTCATTTTTTCGCATATTGTGTGGATTATTTTGTGTGTCATTCTTATTTTATAGCGGTCATTTTATGTATTAATTTAATTTTCTTTTGTTTTATAATATTTGTGCCTTAACTATCAATAGTGCAGTGATTACTGTATATAAGGATTGTGGGGCACTGTATATAAGGGTGGTCAATTTCTCACTTGATACAATACAATACAATTTAATAAAATATATTCTTATTTAAATAATTTAATATAACTGCTTACGTTACGTTATTACGAATTAAAAAAATAACGAAATGTTTTAAATGTTTCCTATATTTCTAAGTACTTAACTTAGAAAAAAAGTGAATTAAAGAAACCTTTTTATAAACAAACCTTTATTCAAAACGCCAGTTGTATTAAAATGAAAATTTTTGCTTTTTTTAAAAAGGGTTATTTATGCTGCTGAATATTTTTATATTAATAAAGAAGATCGAACTAGATTCTATTCTGTCACATCTATCGAAATCACTAAAAATAAATATTCATATATCTGTATTTACATATAAATAATTACAAAAGCTTGTATGGTGCAAAGAACTTATTCCGTTTTAATTCTCTGTTTTTTTTTTATAAAATACAAGTTGTTGCAATTATTTCCCTTTTATTTAATGTAAAAATCTATTTTTCACCATTTTGTTGCGGTAGCTATTTTAGATTAACAGCAATGTGGATTAAAACAACTTATATCAGCTCAATCAGACACATGGAAGTGGGTCAAATTGAGCTTGCAAGATTTCACATACACTAATACGGAAAATTATATCATAAAAGCTTGTAATTAAGAAGACCAACACTATAAATAAAAGAAAAAACATTATAAGGTTAAGATGTAATATTATTTGACACCAGTCGTGGCGCGAGGGCACAAACGTGCCACTGTTAACGCGACAGGTTGTCGGTGATGGTGGCTGACATTCCCACTCGAAGAAATAAAATATTTAATATTTCCATTTCATCGCTCTGATAACGGGGCAAAGCGCGGCATTAAGTTCCGCCGTCAACACACAATGCCTCCAGAATTTGGCGGAAAGCGGGATTCTGATTCTCTTAATACTAGGTTCCCAGGTTTCGTCTGCCTACCGTGCTATGTGCGGGTTACAGCACAAACCTAAAAAAAGCATTCTTAGTAAAACATATGGTTGATACCTTATTTTTATAAGTGTAGTTCCGGTTCTCGTATCTTTCACAAGATATCCGGAAGCACTCGTGATTCAAGTCCATTTTGGGATGTCACGAAGACGCTTCCTGTGACTTGACCTGACTCTTTTAATAGTAACATTTCTTTATAATATAAAAGAAAGTTCTATTTATACTTATATTTATACCAACTAAATTATTACTACTCCACATTTCGATAAATATAATGAGATCACTCAGAGATGAATGAGATCACTCAGATCTCATCATTTTTAGGGTTCCGCATCTTTTAGAGAAACTTTGTTGTTTGTTTGACACTTTGTTGTCCGTCCGTCTGTCTGAAGCCTTTATCTCAGAAACGTTTAGAGATATTATTATTATATATTTATATGACTATGTAGCAAAAACGCGTATTTCGACACTATAAAGGGAATCAAAATTAAAAGCCTCAAAGAACTCAATGCCACGCTTTGCCACTCAATACGCAATGCCTCCAGTTTCAGCGGGAAGTGGAGAATGGAGTGTCTCTTGACTAGGTTCCCTCTGCCTACCGTGATGTGGTATACAGCGTGAAGCTGTTTTCATCTAATTTAATTTTGAAATTAATAGGGTACTTGGGGTTAGCCTAGAATTATGAAATTTGGCACCTAGCATCTACAGGTAGTACTAATTCAGGAAAAAATCTGAAAACCATATATTTGTGGTAAAATTCTAAAAAAATAGCCTTAAAATGGGGGTAAAATTTGGTATTAAAACCGCTAGTTCAAGTGAGTTATCAGATGAACGGGCTCTGGTTAAGCTAAGCTTGAATTTCAGAAAAAGCTGCGAGCCCGACTAGCGCTTAGCCGGTTTTTAATTTCTAATCTCGTAGACAAAACGGCGTTAAGTTCTGCCACTAAACGCAGTATGACACACAATGAGAGGAATGTGGAGTAACATAATATCTTAACAATAAGTTCTATATAGTTTACTCACAATGTATAAACTAGCTTATTCATGTTACTAAAGGTGAAAAAATATATTTTAGGCTGCCGAGTCATCATCTAATATTTAACACTTAATCAAGTTGGCAATCAGGCTTGATCCCATAGGGCCTTCTGTTTACCACGCCATTCTTATGCATCTCCTGAAGCCTTGACACAGTATAATAAATGTTGAACATAACCAAAGCTGCTCGACTTTATAGAATTAATAGATAGTTTTTATATTATTTAATGTGACGCAAGTGTATTGTGTAGCTATACGCGGAATATTTGTGGCATTGATGACACCACTCTGGAAAATATTAATATGGAAAATAAGTCATGGTACATTAATTGAAGCATAATTTTTTTTATTAAGACAGTGGGTGTAGGTTATAAATTTGTCTGTGTTCAGTATTTACAAAAAAACAGGTATTAAAATTTAATAGCTGTCATTTGAATACATAAGTATCATTTGTTATTTATTTTAACGTAATATTTCATACTATATAGGCGGGTATATAGGCAGAGAAACAGCTACAAACTGACTGTGATAGTAATCGTACTCTATTGTATTCATTAACAAAAATCACAGAACATTCATTGGTAAATCTCGTTACTTCCTTTAACAGGTATGCTAACCGCTTCATCCATAATCTAGGAACATACAAAATAAACAAAATCTTTAACACAAAATATACCGAGCATAATTCATGAATTAAAATGTTTGATTAGATTCATATTTTCATTATTCGAAAGCTGTATTATTAAAGTTTTGCCCGTATTATTTTTCAACATTCGAGTAATATTTACCCGAATGCTGAAAAATAATAGAAAAAGTATTTGTTTACGTACAACATGGTTGCATTTTTTAAATTAAACAGTATAAAGTTACGTTAGGTATTTGAACATTCCCCATTTTGCTGTCAATTTTCGATATATTGCATATAAAGTGGCGTAACTTAGCCAAAATTTAAATAATAAAATAAATATAGCACAGAAGTTTGACTATACATATTTTTTTTCTTTTTCTGCTTACATTTTGCTACGGCGACACGAATCTCTTCGTATTCTTTATCATATAAAGATTTATGTTGTTAATTTAGTAGCATTTTATAATATATAAAAATAATTTCAAAACAAANTTAACCTCGACACCAGAGCGAAGAAATGGAAATATAAATTTAAGTAAATATTTCATCTCTTCGAGTGGGGATCGATCCCATAACCAGTAGGTTTTGCAGTCACACCTCGTGCCGCTGCGCCACGACTGGCCTCACTTATTACTTTATTTTTGTACCCTTAAGTTACATGTTAGCGATCACGCAGCATTTCATTCGGCAAAAGTTTTGACAAGGGTGACCCATTCATTATTCCTTCTAGATTGACAAAGTTTTAATAGTTTTTGATGGGATATGTTCCGTAACGACTTTAAATTAGTCTATTAAAATATGGTGCGAAAATTTAAATCGTTCATTTTATGACTGCTCTTTTTCAATATCTTCAGGAAATTTTCTTTTTTCGTTCTATAACTTTCCTATAATAAATTAAGAGAGTAAAGTTAATGGTCGAGCACACTGTTAGTGCATTTAGGGGTTCCGTGCCTTAAAAAAAAACACAAAACCCTTATAGGATTATTTTATTGTTCATCTGTCTATTATATGTCTGTCTGTTCATTTTTATCAAGTTCACGTGGTGATATCGAGCTGAAATTAATATCAAATATTCAGGTCTACAGTCCGTTGGAGCACAGAAAATAATAAGGTTATATGTTAACGCAATCGAAAGCTCAACACGTACACAATTAATACTAGCGTTAATACATCGTTTTTGGTTTGTTTTCATGGTGTTATCAGAACCTATAGAGTACTTTCTGTGGAGTAAAGTTAAAAATGAAATACGGCAAAAAAGAAAACTTACAAATAAAGGAAAAAAAAGGAAAATAGAAATTTATAGACAAAGAAAACTCATTACAAATGTATATTTGAAGTCTATTTCATACAAAATGTGTGCATACGCCCGCAAGCTTATTTGTACTTCCTACTGACCTACAATCCGAAAATTGATACGTAGGCCCCGGTGGGCTCTCTTTGTCCTATTCGTACTTGACCGATTTTTTATAAATTATATTTTAATAACATCTGGCCAAATAAAAAAATGAAAGAATTATTAGACATACTTATTTAGAAAAGAGACAATTTATTTCTTTCCTAAGTGTGTAATAACACTTTAAAAATGTAAAAAAATATTAGACATTCATAATAAATTACTTATCAAATAAATATAGTAATGTATGGCGAATACTAATATCAAACGTTGCCTAATTGATATTTCAATTCACAAACACCATGGAAATATTTAAAGAAAAACTATTCTCTATTGCGCCTTATTATTAGCTAAATTTCGATATGTCATCCATTTCTGAATTGACTTAAATAAAATTAAAATAAACTAATATAAATGTGCTTTTAAGCAAAATTTTGGCTGTTTTAAGAATCTATAAAATAGATTACTTATAAATTTTAATTATGACATCATCAGATAATCTTACACCGTTTCACTGTAATTATTTTTTTTGTATATTTTGGTAAGAACATATTTTTTCGGAGGACTACTTATATATTATTTTAATGTAAAATCTGCTACTATCATCAAAGTAAATATTAGTATTTTTCTTTTACACATTCTTTTACAGTATGTCATCAAGATAGCGGTATCACTCGGCCTAGAGATCAAAATACAGTTTCCGAATCATCAAGGCGATTTCGCACGGAGTTTTTAGAGGACTGGCCACAAGCACCAGGGGCACCGTATTTCGACCCCAGTACACCTGATAATGTCACCGGCTTAGTTGGACATCCAGTAACGTTGTTATGCAAAGTGAAGAATTTACAAAATCGAACAGTAAGTCTAGTAATAACAATTATGTGATAAATACTGCTATAGACTTCGTTATCTTTTTACCTATTTTTAAGACTAAGGCACTAATTTACTTAATACCAGATTTCATAATTGAAAGGTAACTTGACCACTAGCATCTGTAGTTGAGCTACTCTTAGTAAAAGTATACAATTTTTTATCATATTTCATTTCATCATATCAATTTTCATATAAAACTTTAGAGCTTTATGACTCGTCCATCTGACGTAATCAGAGACTTTTTGCATCTGTGGTTTTATATTGTCGCTAATTTTAAATGTGAGTTCAGTTATATTTCATTTAAAATATTTTTATCAAAAAAATACTAAATAACGGTAGTACAGGTACAGGGCAAAAATTGTAGGGATCTGTCATACAACTCGATTTAAATATACATAGGTTAACTTTACAAAATTCATTAGATCAGGAGACACTTAATATTTTATATAATTATTAAATATAGTCGCGAGATGAGGAGCAGTAGCGTCTATTGTATAATTAATCAACTTGATAGATTAGACCATAACCATAGATCTTATATTTTCTTGATATCTAGGGACTTAAATGTTTTTCAAGTTGATTGCATTAAATCAACGTCCTACTACGGACTCGTTTAGTAATGACCTGGCGACGATTCTGGAAGACGGAAATGTGAAAGATGTTTTGATTGATGAAACTAGAATTTAAACGAAGAATTTTAGAAATGAACAGGGTATCTTCTTGATCAGAGCAGCAGTCTATAAAAATTTATAGTTATAATATGATCCTTACATTTTCCAATTTCACATTTTATTATAATATATAATTTTCATTTTATCGGATTAATTTTTAGTTTTGTTTAAAAGATTTCAATACTTTTGAAATAATTTAAATTAATTCTTAACGTAATTAATATTTTTTTGTGGTTATATTATGTTTCTAATTATAAATTTCATGTAACCTCTTATGAATTTCCACAGTCACCCAATCATTAAATGATAACTCTTGGAATAAACTGTTTGTGAAAAATATAGAATTAAGCTTATTTTAAAAATATCCTATACTAGGTTAGGTATATTATTATGATTGCATTGACGTTTGTTTTGGTTAATACCTTGTTAGTGGGCGGTTTTTTACTTTTGTCTTTTTTTTAAATATATTTTTAATGGAAATTGCGGTTCTGTAAATAAAAGATCTGTATTATTAAGGTGGTTGTTGTGAGTGTTTGTGCTGTTCTTATCATTAGATTAGTTATATTATAAGGTAAGTAAGGTTAGTAAGTTTTAAAGTAGATGTTGAGCATCAGCCCGAACTCTTTGATCCTGGAGGTGGCATATGCGACTCGCAAGTGAAATCGTGAGAAAGATGAGTTGGTGACCCACCTTCTGATAATGATATATAGTATATCATAACCCTCCTGTTCGTAGATCCTATGCTGATATGGCTAAGGAAATGTCTTTCCCTCCCGCTCATTCAATCTCCTCATCGTCATACCGAAAGACAGTTTTCCATCATCATACCGAAACACAGTTTCTCAGTCTCTTAATCCCCGCGCTCCTTTAGCAAAAGGATATAACAAATAAGATCATCAAGCCTTAATTGCCAATTCCTTCTTCCCTTCCTAATCGTTGCTTCTAAAGCCATGTTGCCATGTTGACAGTCCAATAGAATCTAGAAAAGATCTGTTAGTTACACTAACTGAAACTATTAGGAATATTTTAATAAAATTTCAATAAGCAACCTTTACTGTATTAATGTGTAATAATCAGCCTTTACTGTAAAAGAATGATATAGTAACAGCGATTGTCATAGTGTATATTGAGGAGATACATAACACGAATATCATATAACAATAATATCATGGTTTTGGCGGTTATATATATTTTATTCTCCTGAGACAGTGAATTGGGTAAAAGCACTATTTTCGAATGCCATTTGAAGAACAAATACAAGTGACATTAACCCGGGATTCGTCGCTAGGCAATTCCACACACAAACGGTCGCTGCTGGGTAAAACATACCCACTATTCATAGTTTCCTAATTTAAACACCTGCATATGTAATATGCAGGTTTTTTTTATAATGTTCTGTTTTTTTGTACTATAAACTATAAATAAATAGTAAAATCCATAGTAAAACACAATATTTATTATTATGTATAGCACACACAATAACAATAAATAAAAAACAACTTTTTCATCATATCATTTAAAATTTCGCAATTCTTATGTTTTATACTTTAAAAACATGCAAAATAGGATAAGATAATATAATAAAACATTATTTTGCTTCTAACTACCAAAAAAAACTTTTTAAAAAAAATATGGTAAGTGAAGATCAAAAATGACTTAATATAATATGATTCTTTGTGTTAAGACTAAATTATCCATTCTTTTTTGACAACAACTACTACAAATATATATTGTATTAGATCTTTCATTTAGTTACAATCTTTACATCGGGACATGCATGGATTTGGTCGGAACTTTAAAGAACTTGGTATGTTGTCTTTGTTACTTTCATGGAAACTCAAAATAAATCATATTTTAATCTTTATGGACTGTGGCATATTCACAACATGCCATTTATAAAAGGCATAACTAAGCATTTGATCAATACTTTTAAGTCGTTTTTTATTGGGCCAATCTCTCGAATATCCTTTATTACCTTTGACAATAACTTAGGGATAGAAACTCTTAGCGTTGAGAAATCCATAAAATATTTTTATCATTCCAATAGTTTTTTCACAATTGCACACATAATTTTCTTAATTTTTATCTTAAAAATACAGAGGAATGTTACGAATATTAATGGACCGCGGCCTACTTAGTACCGCTGTCATAGTTATTGTGCGCCTCATGATCCTCAGTTTCTGATGTAATTTCATTACTCGGACTCTTATCTCGGACTCCTGGTATTGAAGCGGTTAAACAAAAAAATATATATCAAAAACGTAAACAGTTGCTACCGGGTAATTTTTATCCATTCGCATTTTAAAAGTTCATTGCGTCCAAAGCCGTAGTGCTAACGGCTAAGCTGATGAAATTGTGTCAGCAACGTGGGAAGCACATCTCTTGTTTCTGTGCCGAAAGGTACTTTAAGCGGCAAGATGGAAGCGTCTGCTGTTCTTTTACTGGAACACCATATAGAGTAAAGTATTTTAAACCCATACCTAAAGAAATTAATCAAGATATCTCTACAATTTAGGCGTAGGATATTTTTTTTATTTCACGATGTTTATCCATGCTGTATTTCGTGTGACGCAATTACGAATAGATACCAATAACTTAAACACTTACTACTACAAAAATACAATTAAAAGTTGCCGATCTGCCGCTTTTCATTTTCAAAAAATAAACTAGAACGAGAAAGGGATATATCTTGTTCTATTTTACGCAATTCAACATCGCTGCCATTACCTACGACTTGTCGACTTTCATGAACGAGGTATGTGCGGCGTTATCGCTTTGATAGGTTTATTTCTGTGTGTATCATTCTTGATAAATGACATTACATTTTACAACCTTAATTTTATTAATTATTTTCTTAATTTTATTAATTATAAAAACCTAATACAATTAAAACAAAAGAGTTTTATCTATACTCTATAAGAGTATAGATAAAACTCTTTTGTTTTAATTGTATTAGGTTTTTATAGAGGCTATCCGTAGCGTTTGGCACTCCGTTCTCTTTGACTACCCTTCTAAGGATAAAGCGCGAAGCTAGTAGTAGTAGTTTTTATAGACTAGTTAAAACTGTGGTTTCATTTAAAGTGTTGATGACAAAAATACCTGATGAGCGCTATGTTAAAATTTTTGAAAAACCGGTATGTCCTCAGTACACTGAAACTCTCATCTTAAAAAAGGTAAATGAACATAAATTTAAAAATATGTCGTAACATACACTATTATATCGAAATTATTCTGTGGAGATTATTCTGTCTAATATATTACTGTCTTTAAATCTTTTAAATATTGTTAACATAGCGCTTGCGTAACCATTACAAATTACAAATAATGGAACTGAAAATTCCTTGAAAATGAATAAATATTTTTTTTAATCCTTTAGGAAAGGCATAAGAATAATACATTCTCATCAAACTACTTCGAAATTCTTATACACTTATTACACATTATTTATATTGTCAGCAACTGTAAGGAGATTTTTACTAATTTCCGCTACCCAAATATATTGCACAGAATTATTATATTATTTGGTAAGAAAGAATGCCATTCATTATTTTTGACATTTTCAGTGTTATTCCACACTTAGGAAACAAAAAACTTATTGAGAAAACGTATAAAAATTTTAACGTTGCCGTATTTGAACCTGCGCCTAACGGAAACCGTCTAAGCGCTTTGGCCTTTTAGCCATACGTTCTCATCAAGCTACGTCGAAATTCTTATACGCTTATTACAACTTACTTACTTTATTACCAGGGACCTGTAGATAATTTTAATTAATTGTATATAGATATTTGAATATCGAAATGAAATATTTAATATTTTCAAACGAAGACGGCGAAACGACCCAAATATTTTCGATTTTTTTTATTTGTTAGCCCTCAATGTAGAAGTTGAATTTAATATTTTATAAGCTGGAACAATAATAGCCTGGTCTTCTCTCTCGCTATTTAATAATTTATTATCGCTTTATTCTTGTACTTCTAATAATTTCTATTAGCTGTTGAACTATTTCTCAAATAAACAATCCTAGTGGTACTAAGTTTGTGCTAAATACGTATTTATTTTTACAAAATAATATATTCCCATAATGTCGATTCAAATCCACTTACGCAAAATATTGTTTATGTTATTTAGAAAAATATATTTGAAGAAATCATAAAAATAATTATTAAGTATAAAATGTTCAGATGTTACTTATTTTCTGTCTTAAAAGCTGAGACTTAGTGCCGACGGCAGTGAAAACATTTAGCTGTAAGACTCCTTGAGGGCATTTTGTACAACTGTCGTTGACTTAACTCTTTCATTATTTTCTGCTCTGCTTTATTGTTGTCAACATTTTGTGAATTATTTTAATATTTATTTTGTTAAGCGTAATTTATCAATCAGAAATTATGTGTACTATGTTTTTATAGTCTATTACTATTATCACTTATGATGAAGGGGTAGTACAGCCGGGACACCAAGCCTAAAAGTTATCTTGACCAAAATTGTGTACTTACTTAACTGTTCCATCCTCAACACTTCTAAAGCTAAAAATAAAAACGTCACTTAGCCCAATAAATCTTAGTTCTATAATATTCGCATAACCTGGTTTCAGAATGTAGTGGAAATCGATACTGAAATTTGTCCAGTTTTAGAAATTGGAACTCATATTGTAGACTAGCGGCTCGCCTGCGGCTTCGCCCGCTTTAACTACATGATTATTGATTTAATAAACAGAATTGATTGACAATTATAATGACTTCTACTATGATTTTTTATTACTTTAATCTGTAATATTCTAATATGATATTTTTACTACATTATCGTAATTTCTATAAGAATTTTTGATTGTTTTGAATTAAAAAATACAACCATTGTTGATATTTAATATTTATAAAATATACATAAAGCTAATTATTTATTATACGTATATATTTTTGTAACATTACGTTCTTTTTACCTATGTTATGTTTTTTAAAGCTCTGTTAAATGTGCTGATGTCACTTAATAATTTAATGTACTGCTTCAGAAACAGCCTTAAATGTTAAATTATTGATTTGGGTAAGGATTCATAATATTCTTTGTAAAATAACTGTAATGTTTGCATATTAACTCCTGTACAGTTTTTAAATTAGTTACACATATTATTAGCTAAATGTACAATTGGTAAATATGTAGTTATTACAGAGTACACGTAGAAAGGATGTTTTTAGGCATTTTTATATAGATTTATTTCAAACGAACGAACGAACCAAAAAATCTATGTATTTGCTTGATATCTCTTTGAAGATCAAATCGTTCTTTATCTCTGTGTTGAATTAATTACGATTTAAACTTAACTGTTATGATTTATGAAGGTAATCTCCACTAACAATTCAATTTTGTTTACTTTATTGTATAAAATATTGTATAATAGTGCTTCAAAAATATATATTTTTATCAACAGTCATATAACCAAGACGTTTCGAATGTCATTCTTTGGCCAAGAATCTTACCAGCGCGATTGCTATATAACATTCGCAAGCAAACTAATGCCTTGAGTTCATTCAACTGATGATAACTTTTTTTAATGAACCGATTTTGATGAAACAAACTTTAATTATTAAGTTGAGTTAAAACAAATCAATTTGTGAAACTTTAAGCAAATCGATTCAGTACTTTCAGAGAAAAATGTGACTATACATATCGCTAGACAGACAGACAGACAGACAAGAAATTAAAAAAATAATTTTAAAAAATATTTTTTCTATTATTCTTTTTAAGTGTCCCTCTATCCATTTCAGTCAAAATTACTAAATGTACAGACAAAATATTTTTACTGTCTTATTATATATAGAGATAAGTTTTGTATTGAAATAAATTATATTCGTATTTTTTATTTACATCAGCTTCACGCTGTATACCGCACACAGCAAAGTAGGCAGAGGGAACCTAGTGTTAAGACACTCCGTCCCCCACTTTCTGCCGGATTCTGGAGGCATTGCGTGTTGAGCGGCGGCGGTTGAGTAGGTGGGACTCAACGCCGCGCGATATCTCGACACCAGAGCAAAGAAATGAAAATATAAATAAATGTAAATAAATATTTAATGTCTTCGAGTTGGGATCGAGTTGCGTTTGTGTCACAGCTATCACAGCTTAGGTTAAAAGATAAGGATCTTTAGCAATTCCTCTCCACCTACTCCAAAATAAAACGAGAGAAAAAAAAAGAATTTATGCTATAAGACTTCACAAATTTCTCTAAAGGATTTCACCCGTTTTCTAAAGTATTTATTTTAGCCGTTATAGAACTTAATTTTTGAAACACAACATTTTACCCTATATAAAATAATGTTTATAGTGTTTTTGCTAGAGAAACATAAGCTAAAATGTTTCATGTATTGCTTCGCATATTCTTAAACCAATAACCATGTTCATATATATTTTAACTTCACCATGAAGAGTACACAATTTTTTTATATACTATAACAATTGAAAAAGTTTAAAATAAACACTATACTTATTTCTACAAAATACAAGCAAACAGGCCAGTCGTAGCGCAGCGGCACAAAGTGCGACTGTAAAACTGACTGGTTGTGGGTCGATCCCCACTCGAGGAGATGAAATATTTACTTAAATTTATAGTTCCATTTCTTCGGTCTGGTGTCGATGCTAAGCGCAGCGTTGATTTCTGCCACATGCTTCCAGAATTCGGCAAAAAGTGGGGAACAGAGTATCTTAACACTAGGTTCCCTCAGCTTACTCTGCTGTGTGCAGGATACAGCGTGAAGCTGATTTATTTGATTTATTTTATTTACAAGTAAACAGAACATGTTGAATGTACAGTGTACATACGTCTAGCAAATAAGTTACTCGTGTTTGGAAGCCGTTCATGGCACGAAGCTGGAGTTTAGTATAGCAGTTCTAGTGCATTACAACTATCTTCAGGGCAAACGATCCGTGGAATCAAGTTACAGAAATGTTACAATCTAAGATGTATTGACTGCTTTTATAAAATAGTGCGACTGTTAATGTGACGATTGTGAGTCCGATTCCCACTAGGAGAATTAAAATATTTAATATTTTCATTTACTTGCTTTAGTCACAAAGGGCAGTCGTGGCGCAGGGGCACAAAGTGTGACTGCAAAATCGACTGGTTGTGGGTTCGATCCCCACTCGAGGGGATAAAATATTTATTTACGTTTATATTTTCATTAATTCGCTCTGGTGTCAAAGCAAAGCGGGGCGTTGAGTTCCGCCACTCAACACACTATACCTCGAGAATTCGATGGAAAGTATGGAATGGAAGTGTTTTTAATGGGAACGGAGTGTTTTAACTAGGTTCCTAGGTTCCCCCTCCCTGCCTACTCTGCTACATGCAGGATACATTTGTGTATGGCACTTAAGTGCCCAGAGTAACTCTATCAGGTACAACGACCTACATCGAATAGATTATCGTGATGTTATATATTCTTTCTCCATAAATGTACTATCCAATATAAAAAAAAACAATTTAAACCAGTAGTTCCTGAGATTCGCGTTGAACTAAACAAACTCTTCAATTTAATTATATTAATTAGTATAAAGATGAATGTACATATACGATCTGTCGGTCAATTTATGTATTTAGAATAATCATATTAGAATTTAAAAGCCACTTCAAACTATACTATGTTGAATATTTAATTAAAATGGTACATTTATTTCAATCCGCTTGACTATATTTGTTTAACTTGTAACATACGGATGTATACGTCGCTACATATAGATCCGTATCCGTCTAGATTTTAATCTATAAACACTAAGCTTAAATTGGATGTTGTTCGAAGTATTACATAATTATAATTGAAATAGTGCTTTGTAAAATCCCGTCAACTTGAAAAATGAAATATATTTTTCATTTGTCTGTCTCTCTGTTAGTAATTTTACTTCATTTTTTTTGTGTTTGAAACCAAACTCTAAATTTCTACTTTATAAATGAAGAAAATTTTACCTACTGGTGTTATCACGTCTTGTATTACAGAATATTTGTTTCACCAGGTATCATGGGTGCGTCATCGAGACATTCACTTATTGACAGTTGGCCGCTACACATATACGTCAGATCAGCGTTTCGAAGCTCAACACAAGCCTCGATCCGAGGAATGGGCGTTGCGAATCCGCAGCCCGCAGAAGCGGGATTCAGGGCAGTATGAGTGCCAGATATCAACTACTCCGCCTATCGGGCATGCGGTGTACCTAAATATTGTTGGTAAGTTTTAAATTTTGTTTTATTTAATGTTTTTTTAGCTAGTATCAATTTAATTTTTCTAATAAAACAATAGATGAGAAATGATTGAACTTTTCTAAAATGTCAAACCTATTGTACTGACAATTCTGTTAGTGTAATAGGTTTGACATCATTTATAGATAACGGAGTCACGTCAACCTAAATACTTATAGTGGATCCCAGAGCGCCCAGACCTACGACATTTTAGCAAAGCTGGAATTTTTAGCATTATTAGTCCAATATGTAGTGAAGACGGTATGCGTACTTACTAACTTGAAAGTGGGAACCTTTCAGAGGTAGCTCAAACTAAAGGTACCTAAAAACCTTGCCCACCTGGGTTAAAGTAGAAAGGCTCGTATTTAAGTATGTTATTAAAAATATTGTAAAAAATATATATTCATTATTGTCAGACCCTTTACGTGGGCCTTTGGGCCGTGGGCCATAAAGGTTAAATACGAGTCTGGCCTGGCTGAATAGCGACATAAAAAGAATACTTAAAATAGCTGCTACCCATGAAGCTTAGCTTTTAAGAAAATAAAGAACATACCACGCGTGGGGACCGAGCGGCCCTCACTATACCATTTAAGGGTTAAGAGTCAGAAAATGCTTTAGCTTACTTCTGAATATCTCCCACTCATTGTATTTTGGGTTAAATATGGAAATATTGCTAATAAATACAGACAATTTTTTTGCGTGAAGGTACTTATCACCACTGATATAAAAAAATCAGCTTCACGCTGTATCCCGCATACAGCAGGCAGGATGGAGGCATTGCGTGTTGAGTGGCGGAACTCAAAGCCGCGCTTTGCCTCGACACCAGAGCGAAGAAATGAAAATATAAATGTAAATAAATATTTCACTTCCTCGAGTGGGGATGGAACCCACAACCAGTCGACTTTACAGTCACACTTTGTGCCCCTGCGCCACAACTGGGCTCAATGGTTTGTGGATAAATAAAGACAACGTTCTTTCGTAGTAGTCACATTATTACTGATCGTAATTAGCGGTCGCGACTTAGGGGCGTGGCCGCATATACGTCACTAAGCCATCACCATACCAAAATTAATTCATTACCAACCAGTAGTTTTTGCATGAATCGTAAACAAACTAACAGACACCTTGACATACAGAAAAACAGACAAAAATGCTGCTGAGTAGTTCTTAGCAATATTATTGATTCCTACCTAATTCATATGTTTTTATACTCTATATACATTATTATATAATATATGTGAAAAATGAAATAGATTATCCTCTCGTGACCTGAGAGATAAAATTTATGGTATTTATCTAAATTAATAAAATACGCTTTATAATAACTAAAAAAAATGGTTAGAAAATGTAGCATCTCTCTATGTCAATGATATAAGACATCAGTTCCCAATGCCAACACTATTTTGAGTCATATATAAAAAATACATTGAATATGTAGGCAAAAATTTCTAAAATTAACAAGGTTTTAATAAAATATCTTACTAGAACTGTATTTAAATGATTATAATAAGCAAACTGATATAAAAATTTGAGACTCCTAGCACTTATTGTTAAGAATTTACGTACAAATTATCAACCCCAAAACCGACCCCTTAGAAGTCGAATATTGCAAATCCCGGTCGTAGTGAGCACCTACGTCCTATATATAACGTCCATGCAAAATTTGAGATTAGCACTAGTTGTTTCTGAGATTTCGTGATGAATAAATGAGTGTCACTCACTCATGTCATTATTTTCGATTTTATATACAAAGATAAACATAAATTAATACAAATATATATTTAATATATAATAATATTGTTAAAAATCGGAAGCGGTTAATGCTTTAAAAAAAACACAATGAAAACACATAGTCTATTCTTAAGTATTTGGAAAGGGATACTGTGTAATTGCAAAAAGTGATATGTATCACCTAATAACAATATTTCACACGAGTTTCCTTCCGTTATACAAGGGCCGTTGCCTACAAGCAACTGCCCCCGATTGACACAATTCCACTGCTTTTATAGTCTTTTTCACTTACATCTACACGAGTTCGCTAAAAATATAACAATAATTACAACAAATTGTGAAATTTTCAAACATCACATGAGTTATTAGAGAAAATTTATAGAAAGTTAACAAATTAAAGCCGAATGAATACTACTCGTACAGAGATAGAGCGCATGCTTTATGAAATTTGTGTAACTTTTTTATCTCATTTTGTACAAAAATATAAGTTATAATAGATAGATGTCGGTCATATTAATTAAAGCTGTATATATTTTATTTAATTGAGTAAAATATACTTTATCTTTTATTTCTAATTATACTCTATTTTATTTATTGTTTATATTTACCTTATACATGTATGAAGACATAGGATTCGAAACTATTGAAGTACTATTATATTTACTTCCATTGTTGCGCTATATTTTTTCACACAAATGGTACATATCTAAGTAAACGTGCTGTTATTGACCAAATTTTATTATTTAGCAACAATATATTTATAGTCCAATAGTAATAATAATATAATAGGATATGTATAATAGGTAATATAATAGGATATGTATAATAGGTTATGTAAGTACATAACCGTACCGTACCGTATAAATAAGTTAGTAACAAAATAGCCACCTATTATAAGTATAATAGGTGACTAGTTTGTTACTAACTTATTTATTTATTATAATACTTTATTACACCAACATTATTAAACTGAAAAAGAAAAGAAAAACAGAAAGGAAAACATTGGTGTAAAGGCGGCCTTATATGTGATCTCTTCCAGGCAACCCCTTCTATTAAAAGATCAGAAAATATGATTTTAGGTTAGTGTATAGGTGGTCACTAAGTATGTATAATGAACTTACCTAAAAATTACATGCTACGTTTACTTCTTTTATTTTTCTATACTATCACTAACTATGTTTATTTTCTAAGCGTTTAAGTACCTTTATACATTTTTAATTATACCTATGTACCTATTATTTTGCCCTCAGGACACAAAATATTGTTGGGTTCAACAAATAATGTCATTTATGTAATAATTTCTCATACAAGTTCTGTTTATCATCGAAATAATGTCAAAGGAGCTAATCTTTCAACGAATGTTAGCTTTCACTTATCCCAATAGAAAATGTCTATTGATTCTTAAAGACAATTCTCATCTTTGAGATCGCATGCGAAAATATTTGCCGAAAAATACAAATTATTTGGTAAACTTTTTTCACCAATTATATAAGACAATATTTTAGTGTATTTAAAGGAAGAATGTTTTATATAAAGTTGTATAAATTAGAGCGTTAAACACTTAATCAATTCGCATTGAATTTTAATATTTCTAATAAATAACATAATAATTAACCAAATAATACCTTATCAGAACCGGAAACAGAAATAATGGGCAGTCCAGACTTGTTCATCTACGCAGGGTCGACTATAAACCTCACATGTATAGTGAGGCATACCCCAGAGCCACCCAGCACCATCAATTGGACACATAGAGGAAAGGTAAGATAATATGTACATACAAATACGGAATAGAGTATTTATATACTAGATAATTCTTCATAGGCCATCTTGGCGCAGTGGCATAGCTTTTTGTATGACTGTAAACGTGATAGTTGTGGGTTCGATTTCCATTTGGGGAAACGAATTATTTTCTTTTGAAAAAAAAAAACGATTTTATTGTCGAATCAAATTAAGTTATATTTTTAATTTTAATACAAAAAAATTATTCCAGTGGGATTATTTTTAGGGTTCTGTAACTAAAGGATAAAACGGGAGCCTATTACTAAAACTCCGCTGTCCGTCCGCCCGTCTGTCAACAGGCTATATCTCATGAAGCGTGATAGCTAGACAGATGAAATTTTCACAGATGATGTATTTCTGTTGCCGCTATAGCAATAAATATCAAAAGACAGTATAAAATAAATACTTAAGGGAACTTCTATACAGCAAAAGTGATTTTTTTTGTTTTCGAACAGCAATTGTTGTCCCTCGGAGGTGTTGGCCGACATTAGAGTCCAAAATATATGATTCTACACGATTCGATTAAAAAATACAGTAATATATGTCTTGCAGGCGCCTCCGAGGCGCACGTTATCTCTCTAGAGTTAAACGATAATTTGAGTACAAATAAGCATCTACATGGTCTCATAACAGAGTAATAATGGTGTAATACTTTTAGAAATAAAATATGACCGTAATTATTTTTCTTATGCATATCCCATATTTTTCTATGAAGCAGAAAAAATGTAATGATATTTTAGTGCGTTTTTTCCTTAACACTAGACACAGATTAACGGGATTTAATAATTGATATATTTAATTAAATCTAAACAAAAGCCGGTTAAATACGAGTAGAATTCGCAGAATGAAGGTTTCGTACCAATTTCACAGTTTTGATGCGACGTTATTAAATCTAAGTTTGCGGAAGTATGCATTTATTTTGTATAAAATTAACTGCAATTATAAGTTTGTAATGATGATTTTTTTTTAATATGTAAATATTTTCACAGGTATCTGTTTTTTTAATGAAACTTATTTTTAAGAATGATACATGATAGTAGAATAGATTACACCAGGGTTGCCTATAAAGATCGTGCCGCAATCATCTTTAACCATATAT
>JAAIXJ010000158.1:270001-430289 GCA_013403705.1 Heliconius hermathena
CCTAGCACAATTTTATAACCTTCAACTTTTTGAAGTCAGTTAAATGTTGCATAATATGTTGAACATACATATTAGCTTTGTACAATATTATTACCTTACAAAACTAAGAATAAATTAAATTAAAATTCTCGTTTTTATTATTTTAAATGTATAAAAATAACTTGCTCTGTAATGCTAAAGGCCACAAATTTAATTACGTTTGGGTACAAATGAAAATTTTACTCGCGGAGCGCTCGCTACATTTTAGTTCAAAAGAGAGTTTATTAGATTCAAAAGTAAAAGTTGAACATTGAATAGAAAATCCTTTAAATCTAGGTATCCTGGTTTATGCAGACGATAAAACCTCGATCTTTTTATTATTTTGCCCCTTAGTATAATATATAATCAAGCATCGACTGCTTATATAATAACATAAATGTAAATATTTATATAATACTATTATGTTTTTTATTTTATGACTTTTAGGCGTGCCAGTTGAGATAAATCAATTTGATAATGTCTCGTAGAATGCAAGAGACGCACTATGGAGATGCAGTTAAATAAAACTTAAAAGACTAGATTTACGGTTTTAAAAATAGATCTTATTTGTTCTACCACCATCTGAAAAGAAAATGACAAAACAAAATACAAAAAAATATGAACGCAGTACATATATTTCTATATTAAATTATATAAATTCAAGTACTGCGTCAATGATGGAGAGCTTTATAAATAGCCAGCTCTTGATTTATCTGGAGGATCACTGATTGATTAATGACCGTCAATATGGCTTCCGCCATGGTCGCTCGGCCTGCGATCTTCTGGTCTACCTAACCCACCGCTGGGCTGCGACTATCAAAAGCAAGGAAGAGGGCTTGACAGCTAGTTTGGACATGGCGAAGGCCTCCAAGTAAGCGTAGCATGGGGCGTTTCTTGCAAAACTTTCTCACGGGGCGTAGCATCGAGGTCATTGTGGACGATTTTTGCTTCAAACATATACCCGTGAACGCTGCCGTTCCGTTCCCCAAGGCTGCGTCCCCTACGCTGTTTCTTCTGTATATCAATGATGTGTTAGAGGACTCTAGCATAGGATAATAGCACAGTGGACGCTGTTTACTGCCTGAAATGTTTCCTCATGGGGTGTCTTCCAAAATAACCCCTTTAGCCGCGCGCAGTATCAACTTTTGACAACAACAACAAAAAATTGGGCCTTAGCATTTCGAATAACAGCCAGTATCGTGATCATCTGAAAAGCAAGGTTAAGTTGGCCTCAAAGCAACTGGTATGATTAAATAAATTATGATAGCAAAACCATTGTATTGAATGTCGTTAATACTATTTTCATGACCATTTTGCTTGAAAAGTAATTAATTATTTATAACAAACTTTTAAAAGTAATTTTAAATACAAATTTTATTATTATTTTAATATTAATAAATATTATAAAAAATTTAATACTTATTTAGAATAACGTAAAAAAATATGAACGTAGCGGGACTCGAACCCGCGCCTCCTGGACGCTAAGCCTGGCTAAGCCATACGTTCTCATCGAGCTACGTCGAAATTTTTATACGCTTATTTATGTTGTTAGCATCTCTGTAGAGAGATTTTTATAAACTTCCGCTACCCAAAGATTACATACTAAGAATTATCGTCTGGCAAGAGAGAATACAATTTATTAATCATTTTAAACATTTTTTAAAGTGTTATTCCACACTTAGGAAAGATTTTTTTTATATGTTTTCTAAATAAGTATTTTTCTTTTTTTTCTTTTCTTTCATGTTGGCCATGGGCAATTCCGTTCAGTCTTTTATCAAGAATATCGTCTAAAATTTAACATTTTCGACTAATTAGATAGCAATATTGCTACCAAAAAAAACACTACCATTTAACTACTACACGCTAAGCTATTATTGACAGGCAATTTGATAGTTGTTTGTAGTGTCAACACCACACGTCGGTATCCTGATAGATGAAATGATGATAATTTAGACTTTTTTGAAATGGGATTTAGCTTCAATTTAATTTTATTAGTGGACTTTGTTATCATTTTATCTCGATGTGGTGATTTCGGCATTAAATATGGGAGATAAGTAAAGAAAAATAATAATGTTATGTCGATTCTATTATACCTAATTACTACAATTTGAATGATATGTAATGACACAGTTGAGACATAATTATCCACAATACGATAGAATAGAAAATTTAAAAGAATATGTTAAATAAGAAACTTCTTATTTAATCTAGTTTCTAGCTCAAAAAATTAAGAAAAAAAATGTTGTTGTGTAAATACTAGGATTGAAATGACGTAGGCACTCTACTTTATACTATGACATAAATCACTTCCGTGACTTATATGATAAAAGTTGACAAAATGAAGTTTATTTTGAATGAGTATTCTATTTTTTGGATATGTTTGTGTTGTAAGTCCTAACTTTTTCCAATGGGAAGTATAGGTATAGGTTTTAATTACATGGCATTTCATATGCAGCAAAACAATACAAAAAGTTTCATATTTTTGATTGCGTTAACTTAGCAGCTAAATTTCTTACTGAGGAGAACAGGCCTCCACACAATCTTGAGGTAAATGTTCTTGATAGATGTACAGACATACAAATAGACGGAATATAAAAATGATCCTATAAGAGTTGCGTTGTTTCGAAGTACGGTACCTTAAAAACACAAAAAAAATAATTAAGATTTTATTCTGAGGTTCCGAGTTTAAGCCTTATGTTTATTCAAAGAAGTAGTATAATAGTATATTATATTTAATATACTATTAATATATGTTTTTTAGCTTCACATAGTATCCCACACATAGCAGAGTATTGTTGAGATACTCTATTTCCATCCGTCCCCCACTTTCCGCCGACTTTTCGAGATATTTTTTTTGCCTCATTACAAGAGCGAGAGAATAAAATACAAACTTGTGTCCATGCACACGATGGTCTCAATGAGGATATAATTTTAACTCTGTAAAATCTCTTTCTTTTCACAGGGGAAACTCCAGCTGCAATGCAAGGCAGAGCGCACTGTGTAAAGAATATAGGATCCATTCTATGTGTTGTCTGTGTAATATTATACTTGGCTGTTTTTGTGATATAAACACAAACACATACATTGATATGTACTATAAATTTTAAGTCAAAATATGATGAAAGTTTTGTAAATATTTATCAATTTATGTAAATATTTTCTTTACGGCATAGTTATGATTTCAATAAATATTAAAGAATAAATTTGAATTTTGAAATTGAATTTAAAAATACGTATACTTGAAAGGTGATAATGCTTTCTTTTGGATCTAACGATCTGTAGCCAATTAAATATATGTTATAACGAGAATAACATATTGAAATTTATAGTTATAAAATATTTGAATACTGCTGCAAATCAAAACTTATCGTACCAATTTTTTTTCATAAATAAATCCTGCGAAAATAAATCTATAAGTATGCCGTAAGTAAATCTATACTTATTATAGTTTAATGATGTCAGACATCGGGTTGAAGTATATTATCCTAAGAATCAGGGTAAATACCAACACATCTGTTAGAATATTTCTAACTTATTCAATTCCATTGTTGTATAGCATTAAGTGATATTATGTAGTACGATTTAAGAATAGTCTAGTCAAATTGTTTTTCGAATTTAAAGTTGATTTATTAAATAAAATACAGTTTTTATAAAATAAGCATTTTCATTTATATTACTGATTATTTCACCCGAAAATGCAGGTCCTACCAATATTATAAATGTCAAAGCAATGATCTAATATAAGTTTGTAATGATTTTTATTTATGAAATAAGTATAAATTATTACTTTTAGGATTTATTTATTTATTTATATTGAAAGGTCTCACTTCCTATCTGCTTATTTTATTTCCTGTAGGTCCACGGGAAGTGCCCTATAGGTTTTATAGGTTTTATTTCATACAACATGCAGCAAAATCAACAAATAAATATCTTTTTGATTGCGCAGATTAGAAGCTTGCTAAGCCTATTAGAGTTGGAGTTAGAGTTTTTAAGGTACGTAACACTAAAAACAAACTTAGAACAAATATGTAGAACTTAAAATAATTAATTACTAAATATTTTGCCTAAATGAGGGAAAAACATGAAGAGAAATTATAGCATATGTTTTTAATTATATTACTATATTCTTCTATAATAATAATATAAACATAAAATTTCGAAAGCATTCCTCTAGTCTATAGCAAGCAATGCTGAGGCACGGTATAGGTTCACTCTAAACGTACACAAACTGTAGATTTCGGTTTCCATTTATAATTTCTGGCAAGAATTGGATGTCTTGGAAACAATAGTAGTATCTGTAGAAAAATCCAGAAAGTATGTGTAATGTATGTATTAATAAACTTATCCAGCTAGAGAGATGTATTATATACAGAAATTATAATAATTGTGAAGAAGTATCACTGTACTAGAAATAACTGTATTGTAAGACATAATTTATATTTATGAAATTCTATATTCCAATTATGCAATAATATTTTTTTGGAGAATTTGTTTCTTGTAATGTTTTTAATATTCTTGAAATTCTTTATAGAAAACATATTAAAAGTAAAATTGGTTTATATCGAATGATAATATTCGTATTTCTCTTTTAATAAACAATTGTATTAAAAAAATATAACAAATATGAAATGTCATTTAAACTTTTAGGTCAAGATAGACAGTAAATTGCAGGTAAGTGCAATTGATATATTTCATCATTAACTTTTTGAAGTAAATTTTAAATTAGTGTTAGGGTTCCGTACCTTAAAAAAAAGTTTGTTGTCCGTATAACTGTATGTTTGTCTCTCTGTCAGGGTCATTTATCACATATGACGTGGAGGTTTCGAGCTGAAAATAATATCAAATGTTGACTTACGGGAACAGCATATAGGGTATAATATTTTAAACCCATACGCAAAGAATTAATAGAAGATACCTCAACAGTTTAGATGTAGGATTTTTTTTTATTTCGCGATGTTTATCCATACCTGTATTTCGTGTGACGCAGTTACGCATAGGTACCAATAACATAATCGCATACTACTACAAAAATACTACTAAAGGTTGATCAACTTTGAACTTTGCCACCAATACCTACGACCCGATTTCGGAATGAGGTGTATGCGGCGGTTTCCCTTTGATAGGTTTATGTATGCGTGCGTCGTTCTTGACAAATGGCGTTTTATATTACAACAATAATTTTATTATTTGTTTTGTTTAAAAAAAATACTTTTTCATTTTTGGGAAAAAAAAAATTATATTAGGTTTTTATAAAGTATAATAGTTAAAACTGTGGTTTCATTTGAAGTGGCCCTTCCACCATGTATACAATTCCGACCAACTGCGCAACGATAGCGTCGACAGCATCACGCTGTATACCCCAATAAACAAGTTAAACAGAGAAAAACATTAAGGCACTTTGCTTGTCACTTTTCGCCTGAATTCTAGATTTTAAAACCTAGGAAACTAAACTATATTCGAAAAACGATACATTCTTAATATCGGAGATGTGTTCCTTTACCCTGACACCGATGCTTCTCTTTGTTTGTTTCTCTTTGTATCGAAGTCAGCTCTGTGTAAGCATACTGTGGATAAACCCAGCCATTACATTAGGTTGATAAACCCCAAATCCTCGCTAAGGAAAACAGTTACATTCCTAGAATGATCCGCGAGGCTATTAAATGAAATACAAAAACATCCTAATTTCAATAGAGAGGATGGCTGGAAACCTTCTACCATCTGGAGTCCACTCATAAAATCATTGAAGTCTCAAACCCACCATACCAGAGGGCTAGATACTATCAGCTCATTCTGCAGGAATCCAGGGCAGAACGCGAGGCAATTAAGAAATCGTTGGCGGTAGTTTAATATAATTATTAGTCAACTGACAGACGAATGCCACCTCAGTCTACCCGTGACCACGGACTACTGCAAAGTATTCGAAACGTCGGGTGTCGGGAAAATCAAAGAACTTTTTAAACTATATTCACTATTACACAATAACTTAACACAACTTTTATAAAACTTTAAACGATTTTCTAATATTAAATTTAATAATAACATAGTTGATATCAACTGTACTGCTCTACTAACAATTTGTCCGCTATTTTAAATTCAATACACCGAAGCACGTTTCTACAATCAATCGATTTGATTTGTATCAGAAATTGAATGATGTAGTATATTATATATCGAACATTCTGAATGAAATAAACTATATATTCCATATTGAATTCTGCATTGAAGGTGAGATAATTTTAATCTGCCTTTTCAAAAAATATCATAAAATTGTGTGTGTATTTGTTCTTTTGCCAAAAACAGGTTGAAATGTTTTGTTAAAAATTGATTATTATAAGAAACGATATGAAAGAGATAAGAAACGATATGTTATTCATTTACTTTCATTATAGGTATCTCAAAATTTTAAAATAATAATGAAGATTTTGTCTTATATTTCGGAATTGAGGCGAAAACTATGACATTCTATATTCTAATACTTATTATTCGTTGGCACGGGGCCTAGGAACCAAGTATTAGGGCACTCCGTTCCCATAAAGACACTTCTATTCCCCACTTTCTACCGAATATTCTCAAGGTGTTGCGTGTTGAGTGGTGGAACTCAACACCGTTTTTCAACTCGATACCGGAGCGAGGCATTGAAATTACTAAATATTTCACTACTACGAACGGGAATCCAATCCACAACCATCGCTTTTTCGATGCCACGATGGTCTCATTTTATATAACGCTGCATATATTTTTTTTATTATAAAAAAATAAAAAATATATTTTTGTAGTGCACTGAGCAAGTAAACTAGTAAAAATTTTTTTAGTGCACTGAGCAAGGTGCAAAGGGAACCTAGTGTTAATATACTCCGTTCTCCATTTCCCACTGAATTCTGGAGGCAAAATGCATATAATTTTAAAATATGATAAACATTTTATTTAAATACTTAAAAATATTCGAATTTTACAACATAATTTGTGTTTAAATTAATAATTATGCAGTACACCACAAATTTGAAAGAATTAATATTATTAATAAAATTTAATTATATTAAACTGTCACTATAATAATGTTACAAAATTAAGCTTATATGTGGACGTTGAGAATACTTCAATAGCTATTCAAGATTTATACAAAAGTCCTGAATCATTCCAGGTTACAAAAAAAATAACATCATTTATAAATATAAAGAAAAAGAATGAAATATAAAAAAATCAGCTTCACGCTGTATCCCGCACTCAGCAGGGTAGGCAGAGGGAACCTAGTGTAAGATACTCCGTTCCCCACTTTTCGCCGAATTCTGGAGGCATTGCGCGTTAAGTGACAGAACTCAACGTTGCGCTTTGCCTCGACACCAGAGCGAAGAAATGGAAATATAAATTTAAGTAAATATTTCATCTCCTCGAGTGGGGATCGAACCCACAACCAGTGGGTTTAACAGTCACACTTTGTGCCGCTGCGCTGGGCTCTATGAAGTAATAATAAAAAAATAAGTAATAATAGTATTATATTAGAATGTAAATTGTAAACCAATTTTATTGTTTTATATGACCCGATCATTCGAATGGTTGGATTGATGTATTCGCGAATATTTGCGTCTCGCGTTTTGCTTTAAGAGATAAAGCGGATATGAGTTTTAATTATTTTATTGAAGTTAATATGCAAAATTGATAAACATAAACATTTATAATAAAATCAAATTTAGCAGTATTAATTAGGGAATTTTTTTAATAAAGCAATTACTAACTATTTATATTCAAATCAAATCAAATTGTTGTATCCCGCACGCAGTAGGGTAGACAGAGGAAACGTAGTGTTTAGACACTCCGTTTCCCACTTTCCATCGAATTCTAAAGACATTGCGTTTTGAGTGGCGTAACTCGATTTGCCTGGTGCGCGGTTTGCCTCGACACCAGAGCGAAAAAGTGGAAATATAAATTTAATTGAATAATTCATTTCCTCGAGTGGGGATCAAGCCCACAACCAGTCGCGCTTACAATCAACTATAGTCGAAAAACATTGGTAGAAAATAAATATTTTAATATTGTAAAGCTATTCAAATAATTCTTGAATTGTCGAATGCTTTTGGACGGTAGTTGTAGAAAAAATATTTTACTAGTGAATTTATACAAATATATATATATGAATAAAAAAAATCAAAAGTTTAAAATGAAACTATTTTAACCGAATTAATCGCGTATGTTTTACATTATACATTTTGGAAACCCTACGTGTCGAACACTTTGCAGTAGTCCGTGGTCACGGGTTGACTGAGGTGGCATTCGTCTGTCAGTTGACATAATTATTATATCAAACTACCGCCAACGATTTCTTAATTGCCTCGCGTACTGCCCTGGATTCCTGCAGAATGAGCTGATAGTATCTTGCCCTCTGGTATGGTGGGTTTGAGACTTCAATGATTTTATGAGTGGGTCCCAGGTGGTAGAAAGCTTCCAGCCATCCTCTCTATTGAAATTAGGATGTTTTTGTATTTCAATAGCCTCGCGGATCATTCTAGGAATGTATCTGTTTTCCTTAGCGAGGATTTGGGGTTTATCAAACCTAATGTAGTGGCTGGGTTTATCCACAGTATGCTCACACACAGCTGACTTCGATACATGCCCATTCTTGATATCGGAGATGTGTTCTTTCACCCTAACACCGATGCTTCTCTTTGTTTAATCGATGTATGATAAGCCGAAGTCACAATCTAGTTTGTATACACCTGCACTCTGTAAAAGAATGTTACTTTTCACTGGTCTCAAGAATTGGCTCACTTTCTTGTTAGGCTTATGCCTATATAGATTTTATGGAAGCTCTTCTTAAGATGTTGCCAATCCTGTCTGTAACCCCCTTCACATATGGTAGAAGTGCCGGCTGTCTCTCTACTGCGGGTGGCTTGTTGGTCTTCTGACAACGCTGGCGGGGAACTGGCAGCTTGTTCTGATGAAGGGCATTCTTCACCTGGCGAAGCTCGTCTCCTAGGTGTTCAGCGTCGCAGAGGTGGTGTGCTCTCTGAAACAAAGATTTGCTAACGGTAGATAAAAGATGAAGACTATTCGAGAGGACTGTTCGACCTGGTAAAGAAAATAATATAATTCACGAATATCTCTGCGATGAAGACGTGAAAGATGTGACAAATACAGTGGTTCACGTTTCACGTCAGTTCAGCATCAACAGCATGTTTCCAAAGATCTTATAATTGATCTTTTTAAATGCCATGCCATCGTTATTATCTCCTTTAAAAGAGATAAAGGAGTTAATAACGATTACGTTATCATTGAAAGCACATAAAGAAGATAATAACGATGGCATGACATGATGACTCTAGAGATCACTGTCATAGGTACTAGCATTATTTGACATGATGCTTGATTAGAAGAAAAACATTCATTTTTAGCACAATTTATTGAGGAATGGTTCTTTTTGAAATATAAATTGTTTACTTTTTTCTTTATTTGTACAAGCAAGTTCTCACTTCTTGCCAAAAAATATAATTATAGGTGGATGGAAAATACGCTATAAGCTTTGATCCTGCGGCGAATAAATTTGACAAACTTAAGTTTGGTGGCGTATGCACTAATTTTGTATGAAATGAATTACAAATATAATTGTCGCTTGCTTGCACTTTTAAAAATTATAACAGTCCCGTTTTTTCCTTTTAGGCCCGGAACCTTAAAGCCTTTTTTTTGTTATAAGTCTGTTTTTCTTTTTTAATTTTATCAATAATACTTAATTATATCCACATAACAATCCACATAAAAATCCATGTATGTACCTACTTACTTATGTACGTACCTACCGCGTACATTTAGACATATCAGAACTGTGATATATATAATCATCCACTTTTAACCCTTCACTTTAAAAGATTACATTAGATTCCAAAATGTAAATTTAATTCATACAACTATACAATTTTCAATTCTCTAATCCAAGTCCGTCTTACATAGCCGTGACTTTTCAACAAACATAAATCTTTCTCGTTGTCAGGATTAGCATTCCATCGAGCGTTAAAAATAACATGACACTTTGAAAATAAAGTGTAAAAGAAATGTTTATGCATAAATAATGTTGTTTTTGACGTGAACACGTCTATAAATTTGCTACCATATGGGGACAACGCAAAAATCTAATGATAACATAATCGGGGTATAAAGTTTGGACTTGTAGTTTCGAATCTATCCCCTATCTGTAAAATAAAATTATACCACTTGATAGGTGAAGAATCATTGAAGTCAATACAATAAACGAAAACAGCAAGCGCAATAAGAGCGGTATAAAGTGAAGACACTATTTTGAGGCTAGTCTAACCCGTTAGATAAACGTATTCAACTATAAAATACAGCCATATCTATGACACAGCCACACTCTTTTTTTATACATAACATAAATATATACAAAAAAAAAATTAAATATTATTATTACATTTTAATCATACAGATATTTCTCTATCTCACCTTACATAAATTCTTATTAAATTAACGATGGAAAACCTGTTTTAATAACAATTAAGCCAGTATTCACGTACACCATTCATCTTTATATTTTGCACGCAGCCGCACGTACAATGTGAACCATAAGTCGCGGTTAGACCTAAATTTATAAGCTGGATTTATAACTATTTAAGCGTTGGGAATTGTTTTAGCCTGAGTTTCATATAATAGCATCTACGTTACTTACATCATTAAATATTTTTAACTTGGTGTCATATTACAATACACATATGCTCATTAAAAAACGTCAAAAGATTGTGTTATTTTACTCATGTTTACATTTGTACTTTTCAGTATTTAAGTTTGACAGATAACTCTCTGCCTATCCCGCTCAGAATAGACTGTCGTGCTAAAACTTAGTATGTTAAATGAATTATCAAGATATCAATAATCATTATAATATAATATTATAATATTTTAAGCTTGCGGTATCTCGCGTATAGCAGTCGGGCTCTACCTTGTTTAAAGATGGTCCGTTCTCCAGGCCATTTTTTTTATATATTTATTTGTCTTCTTTGTTATTACCAAATCGAGGAAATGGAAATTATTCCGAATCATTACCCCAAGTGGACATTGAACCAGCAACCGTCACGTTTATAGTCAAATCCAGTGCTGCTGCGTCACTATGACCTAATTAAAATAAATAGAAAACTAAATTTATTTCTATAGTGCCAACGTGAGTGAGCTTCAGAAGTAAAATGGTCTAGGGCAGGTAAAGAATCAATAGAACTAATCAAGATCTATTAGTAACCGTCTCGGAGGTAATGTCAATGTTATACCTGATGAAATATAATAAGCTATAATAGGCGTTTTATATTTTTCCTAGTCGTATATATAGCATATTCTTATACCTCATATTTTTTGGTTATGACATCTAATTTACTGTTGTTTTAAAAATATTATTTCCCTTGAGTGTTAATTTTTCGTAATTGGAGATACAAAATATTTTTATAGGTGACCTCCCCGAGCTTTATTTGTTAGAATTGTAAATAACTTATTTAATTTGTATGGACATATACAATAATTTTATTTGAATGATAACGCACAACATAATAGTCAATCATCATAATAGTCACACGTCAGTAGATCATGATATTATAATCTTTAAAATTCTAACTTTTGATCAATACTTTATAAATTTATTTTGCATTGTGAATATAATACAAATGTAATTATATTGTGAATGTAAATGTAGTACCGTATTTATATTTTTTTTACTTTTATTTTGTTTTCCGTATATAGCACAGAAGTTAATCTTGAGACTCTCTGTTCTCCACTTTGGCCTAATTTTCAAGACATTACTTATTGAATAAAGGAATTCAACACCGCGCTTTGTCTTGTAGCCAGAGCCAGGAAATGGAAAAAAAATCATTCCCCCTAATGGAATCGAATCCTAAAACCGTCATATTTACAGTCAGATGGCCTTAATTTTTTTTTAAACAAATGGTTCACAAAACCTCTATCCTTTAGAGGTTAACATATTGTTAGTTTAGAAACTATAGATATATACATATGACAGATCTTCGACAGCAAGCAGATCTCGATGAGCTCTTCTCAGCAGAACTGTCTTCTAAGTCGGTGATAGCTTTCTTTTATATTAATTCGAAAAGTGCTTACAATAATCAATTCAAACATAAGGTGAAATTTTAAAACAATCTTTAAATTTATATTTAGTACATATCATATTCCGTAAATGTGTTAACATTGCCATATTGTGAATGTGATGTTGAGATGTATGATGTTGAGTGGTGGAACTCAACGCCACGCTTTGCCTCGACACCAGAACGAATAAATGGAAATATAAATCTTAATAAATATTTCAATTAATTTTAACTGTAGAGTCAAACATTTTTTAATCGTTACATAATTAAGTTGAGGAAATTAAAATGCAATCAATAAAATTTTATAGTAATTTAGGTGTTTTGTTATACTTTATACAACATAAAGAATTTAATATTTAGATATTAAATCTGAAAAAATAAAAACTAAAAATGAAATATTAAGTAATAGAATAGAATCAACACAAGTAGCTTTAGCTATTGCTTTTAGTACCTTTTAGTTTCGTATGGATCTATTATACAGACTTGCCTGCAATGCCTGAGGCAGACTGCTGAATGGAGCTAATCGAGAGTCAGTCAATGGAAAAGTGCTCAGGGGAACTGTCAATAGCCTGGATTTCTATAGCTTTAGCTGGTTCTTATATCAAAAATGTACAATTTAGTTAAATAATACATAAAAATATATATTGATGGCAAATATACAAATTTTAGTATTGTTATATTATTTTCTGAATGGTGTCATACTTGTCTAATGTATTTGAGTAGCTAATTCATTAAATATATATATATATATATATATATATATATATATATATATATATATATATNTTGTAAATCAACGGGAACACAACTTATAAAAATTGACAGATTCAAGTTTGCGGGCACGTAAGCTCTTGTTTTGTAAGAAATAAATTACTAATATAAGTTTTTGATAGTTTTTTTTCTGTAATATAAAAATAAATTTACCTTTTTAGGACATTTTTCTAAAAGTGTTGTAAGTGCTGTAAGTTCTCGCTTCTTGCCAAATTTCATAATTATAAGTTGCATACACTTGCAAATTTTAATTTCATTATTAATTTAGAAACTTACATAATGTAATTATTTTTTAATATAAAATACCTATAAATTTTAATTTTTCTTTAAGAGTATTGCACGTTCTCACTTCTTACCCAAATTCGTAATTAGGTCCACGGGAAGTCCCCTATGGGTTTTGATTACGCGTCGATTTTCTTAAAAAATGCAATAAAAACGAGGCATAAACGCTCATATCTTTTAATTGCCTTAACTGCGAAGCTTAAATTTTTCTGTGCTCTATGGAATCGTAGACTTAGATATTTGGTATTAATTTCAGTTAAACGTCTCTACGTGATCTTGAGATCACGACATGATCTTGACAGACGGACAGACAGACATACAAAGAGTCAGACATACAGAGAGATGTACATCAAAGTGATCCTATAAGTGATTCTATATGGCTCATATAGTATTAAAAAATCAAATGTCCCTGAAAATCTAAAAAAATGTAATTTCAAATAAAAACTTTCAAGTTGTTATACGATTTAAACAAGTTGAAAGCTAATAAATAAACACATTTTCGTTTGTTTAGTTAACAAGTATTTTAATTGAAGCAGAATATACATAATAAATATTTTTAGTGAATTCATAACATAAAGTTAAATGAAATATCTTTCTCCTGCTGTGCAACAGCAGCGATAAGTCTAGACTGTTTATCTGGAATGTTGGAGTTTAATACGCTAATCATAAAGTTTTAAAAAAACTATCTCAAAGATATATAGACAAAGAGGACGCGGTATTTTTCGTAATTATCAGGGTTTTGATCACATTAAATTTTATGGGTTATAGGGCAGTCCCCTCGTGTGAAAGGTCTTGACTCGCATGTTTTCGGTGGTTGCAGCTTCGTAAAAGGACCTTCTACTAGGCTCTCTCTTTTAACTAACAAAATGTGGAAAATAAAACGAGAAAATACAAAAAAAAAGTAAAATAGGGAAACGCAACGCGAATTTTTTCAGATTTAGATTCAGTTCTTTAACATTCCATCATGTTTAGTGTCAACGACGTGAAACATAACTCTAACATAAAAAGCCTCTAGAAATTTCCAGCTAAAATATTGTACATTCAAAGTGAAACAATAATGTGAAATGCACATACATTCATACGTCCTATTCCGTTTAACTTGGTAAATAGGTTACCGGTAAACCATCATTCCGCTGAGTATTCATTATGCGTTTTCTTTTAATTTAACAACAATATGTTTATTATTTAAAAACACAAATCAAATCAGCTTCACGCTGTATTCCACATATAGCAGGGTAGGCATGGTGAACCGAGTGTTAAGACACTCTGTTCCCAACTTTCCGTCGAAGTTTTGGATGCATTGCGTGTTGAGTGGCGGAACTCAACGCTGCTTTGCCGCGACACCAGAGCGAAGAAATGGAAAAATAAATTTAAATAAATATTTCTTTTCTTCGAGTGGGGATCGAACTCACAACCAGTCGTTTGACGTTTACAGTCACTCCCATTTTGTTCTCCTGCGCCGCGACTGATCTTGTTCACACCGATGATAATATTTCACACCTATAAAAAGTATACATTTGCAAAGTAAACAAATTAAGATAAAAAGCAAATGGATCTGGATGGATGAACTCAGTATATTTTTTCCGTTGCAATCTCGGTCTGTATCTAACTAGATCTGTAAAAATTTTACATTTTATTTTGAATTTTCTTACTGTAGCATTTTAAATATACTAACTTTTATGCTCACTACATAGTGCAACTGACATCCCAAACACCTTTAAATATATTATTTAATAAATAATGCCTTGGCTCGTGATTTTATCTTTTTGAAGGTACCTGTTACGCTTGTTTACATTTAGATTGTATTAGAATGGTGATTTGTGATGTTGATTGATTTGTGAGATCAATATAAGTCACTGGATCAAACGCACAAATGCACAATATGTGTCACCCCTACACATACATTGCCTTTATAAGAAATTAGATCCTAAAGTCTTTGGTTCTACTCATATGTGCAAACATAACACATGCTCAAATACTTTTAGGAAGGTAGTTTAAAATAATAACTGAAAGCATAAATACCTGAACGATTTCAAAAGTAAACCAATTATGAAGGGTTATAATTGTAAGCATAATAAATAATAAGAAGGTAGTCAGTAAAAGATAGTTGTAACGGACAAATATCATTTGTTGATGGTAGGTATAACTATCGTTATCCGCTTATTCAGTGCGATCATTCAAAAAAAGATAATTTCAAAATCAGTTGTCAATTACTTCTACCTCGCTAGGGATAAAGCGTGAAGCTAAGTTAAGTTGTCAATTATTCTGTCATTCTGTCTGTGTAATATTTGTGTCGCAGTTTTGATTTAAGATGATATAATAATAAAAGCCATTAATTTCATTTTTAGATTAACAAGTGTATTAAAATTGAATAAAATAGTCTAATAATTGCCTTGTGTCTCGGTTCTACCCCACTTAAGCATACATTCGTATTTTCTTCACTATTGAATCGTATTATTATATACATAAATGTTTAGTGACTTATATGTATATCAATTTGAACTTCAGCACATCCCAATGGGATAACTAAGTCATTACTGTTCACAGTTGCTACGGCGTTCCCCAAAACTGCCCTTGCTCGTCGCGGCATATTAAATTGTTTGAGGACTGAAAGCTGAAATTGGGATCACATCGTTAAATTTAATCTATATACTAAACCATTTAGGCTTTGGGTATTATCCCGGATTAGAGTAAAGTGCTGCTAATTTAAGTGAAGCTCTCATTGACGATGACGTTAGGTAACAATTGATTTTGTTTTAATTAGGGGCTAAAGCTGTGATACTATTTGATTTTATTGTATCGTAAATAAGACTTGATGTCTGACTGAAAATAATAATTGTGAGTCCCCTCTAGGATGAACATTGCAGTATTTTCATTTTATTGGTTAGAGACTTCGTGCATTGTTGGGACAATCCAGTACGAAATTTTAGTAATAATTATGAATTTAAAATAAACTTAAATAATAAATAGTACGTAGTCATTAAAATATAAAAATAATACTAAATGTAATTTAAAAAATATTTCACGTTTGCCCCTTAATAAATTCAGAATATTTAAAAATCCCATATAAAACTTTCCTATTAGAAAGTATATCCTAATATCTTGTAATAATAATATCAAAACGTAACGTATATATCGAAGAAGACACGTAGTAGATATTAAAAATAAACGAGCAGAACCTCCGACGATGTCCTGGTCTTTGATTCTACTCATATGTGTAAACATAACACATGCACAAATACTTTTAGCAAAGTAGTTTCTAATAATAACTAAAAGCATAAATAATTGAACGATTTCAAAAGTAAACCAATCATGAAGGGTTATAATCGTAAGCATAATAAATAATAAAAAGGTAGTCAGTGAAGGATAGTTGTAACGGACAAATATCATTTGTTAATGGTAAGTATAACTATCGTTATCCGCTTATTGTAACTCTCCGACCTTAAAATGAAAAATAAATTTACTCTTTAAATGATGTGAAGATCGAAGCAGTGCTTGGGACTGCGACCACAGATGTAGACTTTGGGGCCCCTTTCTATTATAACAACACTCGCCTTCACTGCTCCAGCCCAGTGTAGTTATAAACAGGTGTTAACCACATTCATAATTACAATAATAATTGATTAATTAAATAATCAATTATCCGAATAATAATGGTTAGGCGGTGGCGGGGCACAAGTAGTGCTCCGAACCACACCAAAGCCAAGACTCCAAGTACAACATTATGAATATTTCTTACCCACATTTATAATTAAAATAAAAATTAATTAACCAAATAATTAACTATCCAAATAATCGAGGTTAGCCAGTGTTAAAGCACGAGTAGTACTCCAAGCTAAACCAGAGCCAAGACTGCCCGTCAATGCTCGTGTAGCCTTTTTTTTAGTTCGGAAACCAATACCGTACATATACCCAATTTCCACCATATAACGACAAATACACAACTATTTATTTAGTATTCACAGTATTTTATTCACTCTTATTTTGTTTAAAAATTCAAAATAATATTTAAAAATATCCTTAAATATTTCTTAATAAAAAAACTGTTAATAAACTTACAATATTCACATTGCAACTTATTAAAATAGTAAAATTCTATGTAACTTCATTACAATGTTAGGATTCTTAACATATTCAATTGAAATAACTATATCGACAATATAATTATATACTGAAAATAAGCATCACGGCGACGTATATATAATGTAAAATTATTCAATTAACTATTTTTAATATATTACTGTCTGGCACGAAGAGTTTTAAGTGTGAAATTTAATAAAGAATACTCTTGTACAATGTAATAATACAAGAGGCAATGATATATGAAATTCGTTGACAGTAGATGAACAGAGATGAGATTATTACACCCTATCAGACGAAAGAAAAGGGCTGAAAATGGGCCGCTAAATATTCTTTTCCTCTGATAAATCGCTTGTTCGGTGATAATATTGAAGATATCTAACAAACGTAATTCGTTTCCCTAGGGTTAAAAAAATAATAGAGTCGAAAAAATTATGGTTGATTACATATTTGATAGATATTTTTTTCCTTTCGCAATATTGTACATAAAATTAATTTATTCAAAAATATATAATAATAGCCTTAGTTGAGTTAAGGTTTTAAGGCCAATGATTTTGTAACATTACATGTTATAATGAGAAAAATGTCTTATGTATGTAGGAATATTTTAAGATATTTTATTTATGTAACAAAGAAAATGAAAATATTATATGTATTTAAAATGTTCTTATAATTTTTATCTAATTCCAAAATAATTAATCAGTGCTTGGTTCGGCTAATGATAGATTCGTGAAGATAAAATAAAAAAAGGCAAATAATACCATGGTCATAGTCGCTCAATCGGTGATCTTCTTGTTTACCTAACGCACCTCTGGGCTACTGATATTAAAAGCAAAATAGAGGGCTTGGCAGTTAGTCTCGACACGGTGAAGGCCTTCTTTCGAGAGTTGCACGGGGCGCTCCATGCAACACTTCAAGCTTACAAGTTTCCCGAGAATTTATGCACGTGAATTTTTTCACTGGATGTAGCATTAAAGTCGGTGTCGTAGGTTTCTGATTCGGAAACATGCACATGAGTGCTGACACTCCCCAAGACTGAGTGTTGTCCCCTACAATATGTCTATTGTATATCAAATATTAGAGGAGCCAACCATTCATTACTACGCCTCCCTTCTTATATGGTAAGGGAACATGGTTCATGCTTAAGACATAAGTTTGAGCGCTCCCACAAAATAAAACTATTCTTCGCGTCACCAATTTTTGAGAACACTCCCTTTAAAACTGCACCTAGTACCGTAATATGTCAAGTAACTTTCAGTACAGCTGTCGTCTGGAAAGCAAGACAAAATTGGTCTCGAGGAAATTTGGTGTCATCGGCAGAGCGACATCATATACGTACCAACGTAGAGCCATCAAATAATCTATGAGCTTGATACTTTGGCATTACGTAGAGTTGTTTGCTCGCTGTTCTTTTTCTACTGTATTCATGATGGAGAGTGTTCTGTGAAACTATTCGACATGGTAAGTGCCGCCGAATTTCCTAACCGCACAGTACGTTACAAACTTAAATATCAACTTCACCATCTGGATACATGGCACTCTACTTCTTACCAAAAAATCCTTTGAAAAAAGAACCCTTTGAAATATATATATCTTTGAAATAAATTTATTATTTTAGGTCATTTTAAAAACATAGACATATTGAAGCCGTAAAAAGTTTTAACTAAATTTTAACCTGTAGTCGACATCCATTACAACTTTTCACTATATTCCTACAATTGACAATGCCTCGAGCACATTTCTATTGAGTGGATTTCGATTAGCTCCAATCATCCGTATCGCCCCTTGATCTTAGTAATTATTTCGAATTGTTAAGAAGTGTGATAAAATACCGGATTTTTTTAGTTTTTATTGAAACTAGTTTAACGAAAGAAATAATGGACTACATTTTTATTTAATAAATAAATAGAAATAGAATAATGTCATAAGAAAAAATTAAACATTAATGATATGTAACCACGATTCATAACAGAAACGTAATTAGAAAATAATCGGTACGATGTTAACAAATTTTAAACATTGTTGACCGCAAAATTGATGGTCGTATGTAGCAAAAGTAAAAAAATGCAATGAAAGCAAATTTTTGCATAATTTTTTTTTTATTATTTATTAGATGTTTATAAAAAAAATTCAATTGTATCGCAATTACAAACTATTATTTTAGACCAAAAACAATCATTATACACAATTTTCAACGAAATTGAGTTACGGTATTATTTTACGTAAGTGAACTTGCTATAAAAATTTAACTACTTTAAAATACTGCTTTATTATACAAAAAAATATTTCTTGTTTCGATATTCTAACTAAGAATAACCAGACTGAATAATTATCAAATTCAGCAATGAGAAATTGTATCACTAAAATTACGATCTTATTTAAAAATTAAAAACTTTAACGTACATATATCAAAATAAGTCAAATCGGAGCAGGTTTTTGAAAACTCTTGATATTCTTTGAACTCCTGAACGACTTAAATAAAGCACATCTTTATACTTTGCTTTTGCAAAGACACCAACGATTCTGTACAAAGATTATTTTAGTAAGTTGATTGTTTCTCCTCTTATAAGTACAAATCATTTCTTTTGTGTATAAAATATGAGTCCCATAAACAAAAATATTCTCTCTCCAAATCCTATTTAAAATACATTTTTTCTTTTTTAATGGTATTTCTCTTCACATTTAATTGTTACATACATTGGTACTTTTTTTATATATCTTTGCACTTACACAGTATATTAAACAGCTGCTTACTTCATTAATTATTTTTAAACGAGTACATTAAGTCCAAATTCAGCATGGAAAAACCTTCATTAAATGCTCAATCGAAAACGGTTAAGTTACACAAAGAAATTAATTAATTTATTTATTTGTACACCACTTATATAAAAATACACAAAAAAAACAGAAAAGAAAACAAATGTCCAAAAAGGTGGTCTTATGTCTAAGTAGCTATCTCTTCCACACAACCTTTAGGAGGAAAAGAAACTGTCATAATATTAATATTATCCACCACCCACGTTCTCAAACGTGGGTGGTGGACGTAGTAAAAAATATATAAATAAACAACAAATGAATTTAATAATAATAATAATATATACTTTATTGTACACCACACAACATAAAAAGAAAAACAAAACACAAATGCAAATAAGGATGAAATGTACAGCAGGCGGCCTTATCGCTATAAGCGATCTCTGCCAGGCAACCTTAAGGTGTAGGAGTAGTTAAATCGGTAGGGGTGTACTTGCTTTAGATAAATTAAATATAGCACATAATACATAAATAAATGCATACATACATACTAACATACATACATAAATATATATATACACTTACACATACAAAGGACATTACATTATACACATACATATATATGTACATATACATAATCTACCTATAATAATAAATAATGTTGAGATGCATAAAAATAAAAGAGTAATAAAGACAAAAAAAAAGGACACACGCATAACGCTAGTATAACAGAAAGCCAAGGAAAGTTTTTTCAAAGTGCTAAGTAGTGCTTTTTAAGGAGTGACTTAAAGCGATTGAGACTTTTAGCACGTCGTATTTCAAGGGGAAGGGAATTCCATAAACNATGAGTAAATTAAATTTAACAGAGTTTTAGAATTATGATGAGACGTATATTATATAAGTAAAAAGAACATTAAGTTACAAAAACATATACGTGTAATAAATAATTAGCTTTATGTATATTTTATAAATATCAAATATCAACAATGGTCGTATTTTATATTTAAAACAATCAAAAATTCTTTGACGATAATGTCGTAAAAAAATCATATTAGAAGTCATTATAGTTGTCATTCAATTGTGCTTATTAAATCAATAATCATGTATTTTAAGCGGGCTAAGCCGTGGGCGAGCCGTGATAATTCATAAAGCTGTCACAAATCTTTTGATTACCTTGACGTAAAATTTCAATATTTTTAGTATTTTTGTTGATTTAAACAGGATCAAGTTGAATAAGAATTTCAAAATAATAAATACTGTCATAAATAAGTACGTGCATGTGCATGCAACCTGTATAGAGATATGCCTGTCACGAAATATGAAAGTAACAGCTTATAAAATTAATGAAGTAATAGGGACATTGCGGGCGTTTATTTTGGTTTCACACATTTGTTACTAAAAACACCTTTTTTAGTGTTGAATATCTCTGTTTTAGTGGAAACGATATAATATAATGGTGTACATAGATTCGTACTTATAGGATGTTTGGTTATAGTAAGTAGTTGTGTTGTTTTATGGGTTAGATTAGTTTTATTTTATAGTTAGGTTACTTTATTTAAAGATGGATCCTGACCATCCACCTGAACCTCCTGATCCTGGGGGATGTAATGTAAATATTACAGCGCAAATACTATCTAAGAAAATATAAGATATATCGAAACATCCTCAAATCAGTATAATATTAAAAATCCAAAATGTGTTGATCCATCCTTCCATGTCCGAAGCTCCAAAGTTCTACGTTAGCTCTGACACAGAGACACCTTTTATCATGTATGTATTAAGGGAATCTCCTGATCCTGGCTGGAACTTCTTTCTATAAGAGTCATTAAATTTGGTCAATTTCTCCATACTAATAAAATTACTGAAATAGTCAATGATGGGATTAAAAATGTTGGTCGCAATAAGATCAATGTCCAGTTTATTTTTGTCGAAGTATTATATATATATATATAATTTTTTGATTAATCCCGTTCTTAGTCTACATAAATATGTTTGTATTTATGTTGGATACCTCAGAATTTTTGACTGGGTGAACCGATTTTGTTGATTCTTTTTTTGAAAGCTTATGCCCCCCGTGTAGTCCCATAGGTATTTGATAAGAGTTTGGTTAGGTTCTGATTTTTCTGGTCTGGGATCCGATTAAAGTCGGTTTTTTTTTGTTAAAACATATTTTAATAAGTGTCAATTGCATGTAATTTTTTAGTCGTAAGAATTATATATAAAATGCCTGATATTTATGAATATAATTTCTAGTTGTTACCATTGCCAACGTGCCATTTAAACTGTAATTATAAATCATTCGAGGATATTTCTTAGAATATACATTCTATTTTTGTATAAAATTTACTAGCCATATTCATATTATTCTTATCCAGATATATTTCTGTTTGGGATGAAAATGGAGAACAGAGAAAGAATATCTTTATATTAGTTCTCCAAGTTCCTTAAAGGCAGAGATTTAATAAAAATAAGCTACGATCATACCATAGACATAATAAAAGCTATCCTAAAATCACAATTCCCAATCTTATTAGAAGCAAGTTAACAAGCAAGATTTTTGTTTGTAATCTTTTACGAACAAATCGAAAAAGTTTTAAATTAGATCACGGTCGTCATTGACAAAGTTAATCTTAACTTATTTATATCTTAATTACAAAATATATAATATTATTTTACACTTTTGATATAAGATTCTTTTTCTTTTTAGAAAAAAAAATTGTTGAATTATAATTTTTATTATAATATAATACAAACTCGAGATGACCATAACCGTACCTTAAACAATAAGTATAATAGTCAGTAATACTATGCAATTCTGACATCTATTCAAATTTACGTTGAGAATAGTTTCACTTTCTTGACCATCTTTGTTGGTATCGGACTGATTTACTTTTAAGGAGCTTCTATATTTTGGTCTTCTGTTCCAACGCAAGCGTTTCAAAGAACTTATTTGAATCAGCGTTACGCTGTATCCCGCATACAGCAGGATAGGCAGAGGGCCCACTTTTGTAGCATGGCAGAACTCAACGCTGCCCTTTGCCTCGACACTAGAGCGAAGTTACTCGAGTGGAGATCGAACCCACAACCAGTCGCGTCACACTTTGTACCCTGTGTCACGACTGGCCTCACTGATTAATTTGCCAATTGATAAATTCTATGTATATCAATTACAAAAGTTTACTTCCAAGAATATATACATTTCTATATAATGATGTATAAGTTTTGGTCGATTTAAGTATGTTTTCATTAACCGACCGACCGGAAGGGAGACTTAACCTTTAAGTAAGGATATGCGGTCTGACAGGCCCCGGTGGGTACTACACTTATTAGTTTGCCCTTTTCCCCACAAAAAAGCAATCCCCGCTTATACGAAACTGCATTGTCAGTGCCTACGTTGATCGGAACGGGCAGTGTTTTCACGCGCGTATTTGGTGAGTAATTACGGGAGTAATTTGGTGAGCAAGAAAAAATGTAACTTATACCTAAATTTAAAATTAAGAAAAAAAAATTTATAACGTAAAGTAACTTATACCTGTTTTTAAAAAATCAATATTATATACGCGCTGTCTTAGGCCTCGCGTTGGTACTAACGTTACAAAAATTGCACGTCGGTACTTAACGGTTAAACTAACCTAATCTAACTTGGACTTAAAAAGATCTCCAAATCTTAATTATATTATTGCGTACAAGTATAACTACCATGTTGTGTAGTGGCATCGTACCTGTATATTAAACTCAAGGTTATATTTTCCCTCAAAATACAGGCTTATATGCCACCCAGATCTTGAAACAAGTAGTAACTAAATTATTGTTAGCACTCCATTACTTCTAAGACCACGAGGCAATTGTAGTGAAAAAGCGCCTTTTAAATATATTATCTATTTAAGTTTGCTTGTAAAGAGTGGATAATAAATAATCATAATTTTATAAGTTTTATTTAACCTGAATAAAAATATACCCCGCATTTTATAAAATATAACAAATCTCACTGAATTTGGCTTTTTTCTGGGCATCCTGAAAAGACCCAAATTCTTTAAGCACACTAACTAGTAACAACTGGGCGGCTCATATATTTCTTAAATTATATTATTTAGACCGTCATTAACTCGACGTAAGCTAATGTAGTTAGGAAATAAATGGAAATTGAACATCTGCTTACAGGAGCGGTTTCAGATAATAAACTTGTATAATTTGCTACAAAATTAGACCCTTCTCACACTTACTTCATCTGATCAGAATAAATATTAGGGTACCTTTAACAAATCATTGCTATTTTGCTTTACCATGATCTTATAAATCTCTAATTTACGTTAAATGGTTATTTCAATCTTTGAGTTTTTTGGAGTTCTCACAACGGTAAGGCATAAGATAGCAATTTCGCTTATACTCCACATAGAGTTAACAAATATGACCTGTATGAGTGGCGCATATTTCAATAAGTCTTGAAAATGTAAGCCTTCTACAATTTGTGTGATATTTTTTAAAATCCCTAATCCTTTATTTTGTACAGCCATTCCATTAACCACTTGTAGCGTATATTAAAAATTTTACATGAGTAAACGTATTCTACTACGAATAGTCCTAATGCTAATAATACATTAAAATATAAATATTCTTTTCTGACCTGTTGTTATTAGAAAAAAACATTACGTTCCTTTTTTAACAATTTAGCTTCGCCATATTGTGGATATAGCCGGATAGGCAAAGGGAACCTATAAATTTGGGAACCTCCGTTCCTATAAAAACATACCTTTCGCCTCTCTCCGCCGAATTAATTATTTATCATTCAAATTCAATGATATATCTGCCTATAAAATTTACTATTCTAGTGATGTATTCCCTGTATGTACATAAATGTGCAGAACAGCACTTCTTTTTTAAAATAGACGCAGTGCAGGCAGTGAAATGCACATGATGCCAACGAAGTCGTGCGCTACAAAAATGTACAATTTTAAATGGAGATTTCGAAACTTAAAAGTTGAAACAATTTTAAGATTCGGGAGCATCATAGTGAGTCTTCTTGTTGTTCTGTCTTGTTGATAGACAAAATGACTCCCCGTAATGACGTGGGGTCATTTTGACTAAGAGTGGTACTATGTCTACGTATAAACAATGGTTAATTGCGGAAACATTTGAGACCTTTGGTGGTGTACAGAGATGGATCAGATAGACAACACAATACTTGCTCGTATACAAAATGGTTGGATGAATAGATATGAAAATATTTTGCGAGTAAGTCATTTTGACTCACGTTATGGATTAATAATATGATATTAAAAACTCTATAGTCGTTGGGGTTAAGTGGGTGCAGTTTTATCTTTAGAGCCCACTATGCGATATGATAGTGAAATATAATATATAATCAGAGTAAAAATTAAATCAGTAAGTTTCTTAGATTTTAAGGAACCATAAAAAAAATTAAAAACATCGAATTTCTAACGCTTGACCCATATTGCGAGTAAATGTGCGAGTATATATAACTTTGGGGTGAATAGATGCAATCCGGACAATTACTTAAAAATTGTAAATATTTATTACATTATTTAAAATAAAAGGAATATCGGCATCAGGTCCAACTTATATTAGTAAGTATATTATCATAAAAGAAATTAAAACTAATAAGCCATTCTTAACAAATTAAAAACACCTGTATAATTAAAAATACCTGTATAATCACTTACCCACGCATACGTTCTCCGAGAAGCTAAAATTTAAACTTAAAGTTCAATCAAAAATATTATTTATTCAAGTATATGAGCTTTATATTATTTATTTAAGTAAACCATAAATTATTAATTCGGTAATACGTAAACAGTGGCAATTATTGAATTTTCCTGATCAAATATGATGAAATAAAATACAGCTGTGCCTTTTGTTAATTATAATAATATATATGATTAAACAAATAAGAATAGTATATCGAATTCTGCTATTAACATGTAAGTAGATTGATCCGCAAAGTAACGGCAAATTATAGTTAAAATATATTACCAGAGATTAAATATAAATATAGCGTATTATGAATCGTTTATTTTTTACAAGAAAGTCATATAGAATACTATTAATACATACTGTAATATTATTTGTTATTCATTCATTATTTATCGATGCCAGTCGTGGCGCAGGGCCACAAAGTGTATATTATTTTAAATATTCTTATTTTATACTAAAACCGACTGGTTGTGGGTTCGATCCCCACTCGAGGAGATGAAATATTTACTTAAATTTATATTTCCATTTCTTCTCTCTGGTGTCGAGGACAAGCGCGGCGTTGAGTTCTGCCACTCAACACGCAATGCCTCCACAATTCGCCAAAAAGTGGGCAACGAAGTGTCTTAACACTAGGTTCCCTCTGCCTACCCTGCAGTGTGCGGGATATAGCGTGAAGCTGATTTATTTGTTTATTTATTTTTATTTTATTCATTATTTATTGAATAATCAATGTACACTAGGCATGCCTAGCTTTATATTGAAAACTTACTACTGTTTAAGTTTAAGTTTGTAAGTAGTAGATTGGTAATAGCAAGTAATATATATAGATAAAATGATTGTAAAATATTTTTAAATATCAATATAAGTTACCATATTGCATTAATGCTATAGTTAACTATATAAGAAATTATATGTACGTACGTTCAGCGTAAAATATCGGACAGTCCAAACTTAATGTTTCGCTAGAGATAAAACAGAAATTCAATTATGTTCGCTGGTCCATAATGACTATTATTCGTGAAAAATTAAAACAAACGTAGTCGCAGCACAATGAATAGAAACAATGGGTATAATAATCATCTTCTACAAATGACGACCAAAGCCCGCGGCTAAACTTATATAAAGTCGCTTGCACACGCGATTTTCACTTCTTAAAAAATATTTTAGTAGTATTATATTTATGTATGAAAAAATTTAGCAGTCATTCGGACTGCCCATAGAAGTAAAAAATTTACAATTTAGAACTTTAGTATTAAAATTAGAAATTTCATAGTAATTAAATTATTTTTTTTTTAGTTTCACACTTTGTCCCGCAAATAGCAGAGTAGACAGAGAGAACCTGAGGAGCACCTAGTGTTAAGACATTTCCGTTCCCCATATTCCGCCGAATTTTGAAGACATTTCGTGTTGAGTGGTGAAACTTAATACCTCGCTTTGCCTCATTACCAGAGTGACGAAATGAAAATTTTAAATTTTTCATTTTTTCGAGTAGAAATCGAACCCACAACCTATCGAGGCGGGCAATCTGTTTCGCATCTATTGATATTCCGAGCAACGATACATATTTGTACGATTTATTTATTATTCAAATATATTACGACTTGGACAAGGTCATGAAGTTCCGCACATAGCAGGCTAGGCAGAGTGACTGTAGTATTAAGACGCTCCATTCACCACTTTCCGCCGAATTTTGAAGACATTGTGTGTTGAGTGGCGGAACTCAACGCCGCGCTTTGCCTTGACACCAAAGCGAAGAAATGGAAATATAAATTTAAAAAAATATTTCATTTCCTTGAGTGGGGATCGAACCCACAACCGTCGCGTTACAACCACACCCTTGTGGTTCTGGGCCGCGATGGCCTCTAATTTAATTGAAATAACATTTTATATAAAATAAGAATATTTAAAATAATATGTAGTTATATAAATATTTACAATTTGTATATTTATTTAGCACTCACTAGCCCGCTGTGACAGTAGACTGTGTACACACCGCTGTGCATGCGCCTGTTTAACATGCTGGTAACGCGGACCCATAAGATTATCCCCAAAGCGCTCAACCCGGCTAAAGAAGTTATCACTTCAATATTATTGATAAGCTTTTGAGTAACTAATATTACTAAAAGTATTACGAGCACTTTATCTACATCGTTTATTAGGATAGAAATTTACATTGAAAAAAAGTTAATATTATTAGTATTTAAAAAAAAAATTAAATCAGCTTCACGTTGTATCCCGCACACAGCAGGGTAGAGGGAACCTAGTGTAAAGACACTCCGTTCTCCACTTTCTGCCGAATTCTGGAGGCATTGCGTGTTCAGTGGCAGAACTCAACGCCGCGCTTAACCTCGACACAAGAGCGAAGAAATGGAAATATAAATTTAAGTAAATATTTCATCTCCTCGAGTGAGGATCGAACCCACAACCAATCGGTTTTACAGTCACACCTCGTGCCACTGCGCCACGACTGGTCTCGATTATTAGTATTTGAGTATTTAAATTTAGAATTAGAACAATTTGTATCATATTTAATTTATGTAAAGCCTTTCGTAGCACAGAGGCACAATGTGTGACTGTAAACGCGACTGGTTGTGGGTTCGATCTCCACTCGAGGAAATGAAATATTTATTTAAATTTGTATTTCCATTTCTTCGCTCTGGTGTCGAGGCAAAGCGAGGCGTTGAGTTTCGCCACTCAACACACAATATCTCGAGAATTCGGCGAAAAATAGGAAACGGGTTGTCTTAACACTAGATTCCCTCTGCCTACCCTGGTGTGTGCGGAATATACCATGAATCTGATTCCGATTACTTAAATTTTAATTTAAATTGCCACCTAGGTAATAAAACACTATTTTTTTTGTCTTGTTACCAGAGGGAGGAATAATTTATACATGAAAATATTTTATTCTCCTGGGTGGTACTCAAATCCACAGTCATCATGTATATTGTTAGACATTGTGCCTTTTCGCCACGACAACCTTACAAAGTTATAAACATAATAATATAATATAACGACAAAAAATGCAATACCATTCAGAATCCATTCAAGATGATACTATAAGTGTACTATCAGCATGCAAGATTTCTTAAGTAAAATATAAAAAAATGTAAAAGACTAATAATAAGGAATAAAAACTAATATATAATATGCATATAGTATAATTCTTTTCTTTTATCATTATTATCAGTCTCGTTCGTAATTTCATTCTGAATCAAAATATTTTTCTGTCTAACAATTCTAGCATTTTCTTTTATCAACCTTAATATTAGTATACTTATATAGCAAAGGAGTTTTTAGTAAAGAGATTCCAGAAGAACTGTACAATATATAATAATTAACATATAAAATCAGTTAAGTGCGAGTCAAACTCATCCACCGACGGTTCCGTACTAATTTTAGGGTTCTAGGTCAATGGGAAGTACCACCTATACGAGTTGACAAACTTAAGTTCGCCGGCGTATATATACAAATTTTGTATAAAAATAACTACATTTTTTATAGAAAAGACAAGGCAAAAGAGCGCACGGGTCACCTGATGCTAAGAAATAATCCCTGCACGACCTTGTGTAACACAAAAGGAACTACATATAGGTCCAATGCAAGCCTTTAAGGTAGAGATAGATGTGTTTTTGAAATTAGCCATGTCGTATCGGCCCGGTAGCTACCGCAGGTGGACTATTTTACTTTTGTTTAGCGCGTGGAAACAAGTTCCTATAAAATCACACTGCAGTGAAATGCTACTGATCCAGATGGTCTGGATTATATTTAAGGTACCTACTGCGTGATGATAGAATTTGGTGGCAGGTACTAGCTAAAACAGTTCCCCAAAAACCGCCCTATGATCAAAGCGGCAGAGAACGCACATCGAGCAGACGTATGTAAGCAAACCCAAAGTGTCTCCTTTTACAGATTATTGTATCCCTAATGATTCAAACGTCTTTACGTATGCAATTAAATGATATGTCTTTATATATGATTCGAACTGATACTGGGGTGCACCAGCTCCAAGATGACCGTACTCTTATATCCTTTATACTATACTTTTCGGATTTTTTTTTCTTTATTTGTAGTATAAATTTTCATTTCATATCAAATGTCATAATTGTGGATCCACGGGAAGTATCCAATCGGTTTAGATTACGCAGCGAAATTTATACAAAATGTAACAAAAGCGATGCATAAATACTCGTATCTTTTTATTACATTGACTTAGATTATTGATTATTTTCTGTGCTCTAAAGGAATATAGACCTAGATAATTAATATTAATTTTAGCTTGATACCTCTACGTGATATTGAGGTGTGGCATCTTGGCAGACGGACAACGGGCAGTTATTCTATAACGATCCCGTTTTTCTAAAAAAAATGATTATTTTTTGCGAAGTAAAAATGAGGTACTTACTTCCTAGTATTTTATTATATTTGTACATTTACTAGCTTACGCAGTAAGCATTAATGGGTATTATAATATAAATCTCGATGCTTAGTACATATTATGTACGGTTGTTAGACTTTACACCTGAGTACACTTCCCTTTACATGCAAATACACTAGATTCTGCATCAATAACAATAACAAGTTTGTGGGTTCCCTGAATTGATCATTATGCATGGCAGTTTCATGGTAATAGATTTTGTAGTTTAGTAGTTTATTTCAATATAGATAAAAGGAAATGCATGTAATTTTTATTTTCATAATTTCTTTTTATACTTATTGTACCTACTATATGAGTTTGGATCGAATTTTAAAAGATGGGACGATAATTTTATTTATTTAATCGCTTCATTCGAAGATAACTGAGTAGTAATCTATTATCGAAATGCTTCCTCTATAGTCTATACGATCGTAATATAGCTCATTCCGTTTTTTGAAAACAGCCGTAGGACAACGAATAGTTAGTTATATTAAAGGAAAATAAGTCTTCATATATAAAATTTCATCCTAAAATAATTATAATTAAAGTATAAGATAACATAGATATTTTGTATAGTTCATGTATCATATGTTAATTACACCACAATATAAATATTACGTATGATACATGAACTAATATTCAAATGACATGTTATATTATAGACCAATGGCGCTGGTCTAGCATAATTTAGTTGGCCTTTGTAATTATTAAAGATACAAATTCTTTAAAAATAAAAACAAAACAGTAACAAATAACATGGATTACTAATGAAATTAAATATGACAACATTTTCTTAGCTTATATTCTATTCTGTATATAGCAGGCTAGATAGAATGAACCTTAACACTAAAAGAAAGTGCTCACAATTTTCCTCTAATTTTCGAGACATTGTTTGTTTCCAGTTTATCAATCTATATAATGAAAATGTAATTAATCGCTGTCTGTACATCATGTGAATTTCACTTCAGGTAATTTCATGTGATAACATATAATAACATAATTAGGACTTATTACGCAGTGTAAATAGTTACAATTTACCTAATCGGTGTTAAATAAATGAGTGCTAAAATCGCGAGCACTCTCTAATAATTCATACATTAAGCCTAAAAGCCTATTATATATTATATTAAATCCCAAAACCCGAAAACTTACTTATTTATAATCTAACCCCACAACGAGCTAACTTTATATTTTCTTTTAATTAGCTTATATAGATCGTTATCTTGGCGAGGTAATGATAATAGACCACAGAAATGAAAATAAAATAGAAATAATCTTATACTATTAACCCAGCGTCGTGGGGGTGGAAAGTTGTAACACGGAGGCAGGGGCTGGGTTATTATTTCTCGGGTTATTATTAGACCAGTCGCCAGGCCTGTCACGGCCCAAGGGCACAAGTGTGTGATTGTAAACGCGACAGGTCATGGCTTCGATTCCCACTTGAGGAAAACGATTATTTCAAATTTGCATTTTCTCGTTGACGTGACGAGACAAAACGCTGCGTTGAGCTCCACCACACAACACGTAATGCCTCCAAAATTCTCTCAATTTCAAATGTAAATGGGGTACGGAAGTGTCTTGGTGGGAGAGGAATGTCTTAACTCTAGGTTCCAAGGTTCCCTCTGCCTACTCTGCTACATTCTAGATACAACATGACGATTCTAATATTGGATAAAAATTAATTTAAATTAATTATAGACACAAGTCTGACAAAAATATTTTATTTAAAAATCTTATAATAAAGATTAGTTTTTAATTTTCAAATGGAATTTTTATAAATCTTTATCTACACCTTTTACACAGAAAGGCCCTATACGTTCAGAACAGATACGTTTGTTGCATCATTGACGGGTGATTTTTTCACCTTTTTTGAGCTTTTCATTTTTTTACTGCAGACTCCTCTTAAGGTTCGCTAGAAACTTTTACGACTCTGTTATTTTTGGAGCTTTTGTGGCAAGCAGTCCTTTAAAAATATGTGATTCAAATAAATAGAATTCTTGAGTTCGTAAGAATTACTAAGATCCTCCTTTATTCCTCAATTTTTTTGTGGAAAATATGAAAACATGCAAAATAATGCAGTAATACATAACAACAATAAACAAATTAAGCTGGTGCTAATTTGCCTCAGACCCCACAACGCCGGGTTAAGTGAAAAAGCTTCTTTCCTTATTTTAATGCATTTGTTATGTAAAAGTTAAATAACTTAAGGTAACCATATTTTTATAAGGAATAAATAACACGATTATAAAATAATTTAATTAACTGTGCTTGTTCCGACCATTTGTATATGTAAATAATGTAATATCATTTGCAATTTAATTATTTATAAGCATTATTTATTTTAAAAAAACATATTTCATAAGTATTGTTTATTAACAACGTCTAATTTTTATTAAACAATTGAAGCCATCGTGGCGCATGCGCACAAGGGTGTGACTGTAACGCGATGGCTGGGGTTTCGATGCCCACTCGAGGGAATGAATGATTATTTATTACTATTTTCATGTCTTTGCTATGGCACCAAGGCAAAAACCCGGTGTTGAGTTCCGCCACTTAACAAACAATGCCTTGAAAAATTCGACGCAAAACGAGAAACGGAATGTTTTACCACTAGATTTCCTCTGCCTACACTGCTGTGTATGGTATACAGCAGTTACCTTTATCTGTAAGGAAACGATTATTGAAATTAATCTCACATAAATGTTTGTATAAGGATTTGGCATCTAAAGATTATTAAATGATTATTAAATTTTCAACTACTCAATATATTTAAAATTTAATATAATCAATCTACGCTGGCTTACCAAGATTATTGTTTATATTTATTTATTAAATCCATGTAGGGGAAGGTTGCGATCAATGGACCGAAGACTTCTTTGGACCACCTAAATATTTCAACCTACTCAACATGTTCTAAGGTGCTTAATTATCGAAATACTTATGTATATATTTATTTTCTTAATATCTCCATTATTTTATTTACTACATATTTATTTCAAAATTAAAATAAATCACAACACTACATTCCTGAAATTGGTACAAAACCCTTTATGGGCGAGTCCGATTCGCGTTTGGTCGGTTTTTCTTAAATACTCTTAAAACTAAAAGAAGCATTCGTATATTTCAAGCGGGCGTAGCCATACGAGGGCCGCTAGTATTGAAATAAATATAGTATCGTATCTATATCAAGAAACGTTTTTTAAATTTACTATATTTACTATGACACCTCAAAGTTATGTAGTCCAATCTAAGCAACCATCCCCTAGTTATTTATTATATCACGGTTCGTTTTTAATAATAAAAAAATTAATAAAATATATAATAAGTTTTATGTGAAGTAAATTTACTTTCTTATTGCTTTGTTTTATTCTAGTAGCGGTAACTAAGCCGATGTTAAGAAAATTCACTAAATTCTCAATAACTTACTTAATAGGGACTTTAGAGAAGTACCCACTTTCTTATTCCCTATTGAATATAGAATTAATTCCATTCAAGGACCGTTCTTGTTCCACTAAAATTTACCAAGAATAGATATCTTCACTCCACATTCAAATATCATCTATATTATTAAATACAAACTCATACGAAATAATATATTTAATTACTTAATTCTCATTCTTAATTTTGAACTTTAGCTTTAGAAAAAAATATTGAAATATTAGTATAGTATTTAACACTAATCTATAACTTTAATAAAGAATGTACATTTTATTATGTTTAGTGTTCACAAAGTCATCAAATTTAAACGTCTTTCAGTAAATAAAAAATGGTTACAAGTAGAATGGAAGTTGTGCACCGAAACATTACGTATTTTTCTTTATGAACTTTTATTTGGCTTCACGCTGTATCCTGCACATATCAGCGTAGGCACTGGGAACCTAGGAACCTAATGTTAAGTCACTCCGTTCCCATTGAGACACTTCCGGTCCCCACTTTCCACAGCATAATTCTTGAGTACCAGAATTCATCGCTGCGCTTTGCATTGTTACCAGAGCGAAGAAACGAAAATGTTAAATTTCCCCCAAGTGATAATCGCAACCATCACAACCATCGCGCTTACAGTCTCACGCTTGTGCTCCTGCGCCACGACGGTCTCAATACGAACTTGAGTTGTTATTTATCCTAATTTTTAAATGTCTTGCATATTGTTCAGGTTAGCCAGATAGAAACTTATGATAGGTTACCCATAAAATATTGCATGTCACTTCACTGCCTTAGAACACATTAGCGCACGGAAATTTGGTCCATGAATACAAGTGAATTTCAAAATATTTAGTACGAGAAAGCGGGAGATCCTAGTGCTAATACACTCCGGTTCCCACTTTCCGCCGAGTTCTGGTGGCATGCTTGTTGAATAGCGGAACTCAACATCGCCCTTCTTTGACATCAGAGCGAAGAAAATGAAAATGTATTTTTTTTCATTTCGAGTGCTAATCGAACCCACAACTACATTCACACGCTTGTGCCTCTACGCCAAGACTGGCCTCAAACGAGATAGGGGAATTACGATATTTTATTGTAGTTATTTACAGGCCCAGGCTTATTTGAAGATTTTATTAATTTAAATCATATTACAATACTAATTATATATGTAATGAGGCCAGTCGTGGCGCGGCGGTACGAGGTGTGACTGTAAAATCGACTGGTTGTGGATTCGATCCCTACTCGAGGAGATGAAATATTTACTTAAATTTATATTTCCATTTCTTCGCTCTGGTGTCGAGGTTCAGCGCGGCGTTGAGTTCTGCCACTCAACACGCAATGCCTCCAGAATTCGGCAGAAAGTGGGGAACGGAGTGTCTTAACACTAGGTTCCCTCTGCCTACCGTGCAGTGTGCGGGATACAGCGTGAAGCTGATTTTATATGTAATAAGACTCAATTTGATGATTCGATTTTAATAAAACGAAATATATGATTCCCAAATAAATAAAATCTGATCATAATTAATAGTCACAGTAATTAATAACTCATGAATAATGAAATAGGTCGGTTTGGATTTATATTTCAATAGTAAATGTAATTATTTTCAATTTTCATTTATAATATTAACTACCTAGCTTTGTATTACAGCTTTATTTTGTTAAAGAATTTATATTATTTTTATTAGATGTCGCTCATTGTTAATTTTAATTGGATAAGATAGAGATAGGAGGTCGGTCAGTGCAGACTAGCATCGGTCGGTGCGTGAATTTTAAAAATGTTAATGATTTTATTCTCCCATTAGCTGCTGCAGGAAATTAACATTATTTAAAATTAAATTTCTTTTTCTTTCAAGGAACATTTCGATAATATATAATGAATATAAAGAAATAAAAGTTTAAGGTTAAAAACCGGATCTTTGCCTCGGTTTTGTTTACACTATATTAGGGATGTTAGTGGTGATTACGCTTGACATTTTTGTAATTGTAAGGACAATTCTTAGAGTCTTAAGTGCTATATAAACTATAAGCAAAGATAGATGCACAGGTTTTGTCCTTGTGAGCGAAACTCTTCCGCTACGTGATCTCGACAGGCATTGACAATATATTGATCAGTAATTTTAAATGAATATTTTTATAACCGATTGTGAGTTCAGTCTACTTTTTTCTTTGCGTGCATTATATTTTAAATTGCAGTATGCAAATGAAGAGAGCAAGTAAATTATGTATCAAAAAGGATTTGGATATCAAAAAGGACTTGGAGCAACTATCCACAATTACAAATTCTTCATTCCATAATGATTATAGGCTTGAATACTGTGGATAATATATTTATTTACCAAATTCATGAAATTTGCTTCTTCGTTCAATTGTTTAGCGTTATTACATTCGAATTTATAGTTCTGACAGTAAAAAAGAGATAAATAATCCTTCTCGTCCATCCGCCCTTATTAAAATAAAAAGAACGAATAAATAATTGATAAGAGACATTATGAAGATATTAAGACCCTAGGAAGTTAATTTAAAATGAAATCAAATACCAATAACTGCATCATGTTCACAAAAATAGCCGTACATCAGAGATATAATTTATCGAAAAAGATATTTAGCAACTTATTCAAATATGATTTACATTATGAAACTCTGAAAGTAGTATTGCCTTATACTGCTACATAAATCATTTCTACGCAAGCACTCGATATACATACAAGTCATATATATATATTCAAACATCGATATAAAGGAATAGAGTGCAACGTATTATTAAAAATGCATCTATCATTTCGTTATGCAGTGGACAATATTACTTGAGTCGTTAGCTTTGAAATTGTGCTTTCGAAGAGAATTTTTATGTAAATTTTTAACCTTATTCATTTGATAGAACTTTCATCTCTTGAAATATATGTTATATTACAACGAAGGTAAGACTCAAACACCACTCATAATATATGAAAAGTGACAAAAAAATTGTTTAATTGGATGTCATTATATTTCGTGCTATTTTTTGAGTTCCGTACCTTTTAAGGACAAAATGCATTAGATCACTTTGTTGCCCATCTGTCCCTTGGAGATATCGAGTTGAATTTCAAGCATACACCTAAATCTACGTCCTCGTAGTTTCCTAAAAAAATGTATTTCTTGCCCAGTTTTTTTATCAATTTAACGTCAATACAAATTATAATAATTTACATTTCCTCTGCAAGATGCGAGTCTTGTCTTTCTGAGATTAATCTTCTTATTTTTCATTATAAGGGAACTCAACAATAACCGGAACTGGAAGGTCAATACATAAATAATATGTAAATATTCATTTTGTCTAATTATTACAAAGCACGGATAGAAATTTCATACGTCAGTTGCAGCATAATTGAAAAACATGATGTATTAGTTTATGCTGGTTATAGACATTGGATTGTAATTATTGCGACAGTGTGTATAGTGCACTCTCGTCCTATGCATATTAAATTTTTATATAACGTGTACACATTAAAATTGCAAATGTTATTACGGTTCACTTTAACATCCTGAAGCCGAGTGCTAGATTTCAGAATCGTAAAATCTATTTTCATTATATAATATGATAAAAAGAAATTATGTAGTATATTATGTGATCTATATTTTTAATGTATTGCAAGTGTTATTCTACATTTAGGAATTGTATGTATGTATGGTTTTTTATAATAGTAGTCAGAACGCTTAAACGGTTATCAAGAGGCGCGGGTTCAAATCTCCCTACGTTCAATTTTTATATTAAACTTTGTGTCTCTGCGTCAAGATGGCCTATATAATTTGACTTGAGCTTCTTTACTATTATCAATGTTTATAAAAAAAATATTAAATGCCGCGCCTTACCAAACGCCAGACACCAGAGCGAAGAAATAAAATTATACATTTAAATAAATATTTCGTTAAATATTTTATGAACGTATGGCTTAGTGGTCAGAGCCCCTGGTCGGTTTCCAGGAGGCGCGGGTTCGAGTCCCGCTACGTTCAAAAATTTTTATACGTTTTCTAAATAGCATGACGTTCTAAATAAATATTTCATTTCGTCGCGTGGGGATCGAACCCATTACCAGTCCCGTTTACAGTCACACACTTGTACCCCTTCGCCACGACTGAATGTTTATATTTAAAAAAAGTGAGCTCCTACTTAAATCATCTTTACTATAGTCTCTTTTGATAGACAAAACTGATGTAGAATCAATGCTAATGACTTCGTATAGGGATATAAAAAAAAATGACTTTTTTTTATTTCTTTTATTTAAGTTTTCTGTATACATTTTTATATATGTATATGTTACGGTATTGCATATAATATTATAAAATACGTTGATAGTTTCATCTTGTGTAATTTTTCGACTGAATACCATGAGGAACTATTGTGACTTCAAGCCGTTTTCATTTCGAATAAACTTGGCCATAGTTCAAGTACGTAAAAGTCAACATATTTTACCTATTCAAAATCTGTAAAGCTTGGTCAGGAGAAATGGTAAAAATTCTTTCATTTTGCTTTGAAAATATTGGTTGAATTCCAAATAGTATTTTAACAAAACAGTTAAGGTTCTATTATATTTTATATTGAAAAAAATGTCCCATTTTTTAATCCTTGTAAAAGATAGCCCGACAATAATTTACTAATCAGAAAAGCATAAGATTAAGAAAGATCCTGAATCAAGCGCTTTAAAAGAAGGCAATCCTCGTAATAAGAATAACAAATTTTCGCTGCCTCTTGGGTGAACTACATTTTTTAACATGTTATGCACCTTTTAACCCAGCAATATTTTTGAACAGATTGATAAAAGATTTTACATATTATTATTATAATATGTAAAAGTATTTCTCTATATTTGTATCTGTGGTATAGATACATTTCGACACAAAGTCCTACACCACAAACATATTAATTGCATTTTGACGTGAATACGTCTATAAATTTGCTAGCATACGGGGACAATCCAAAAATGTAAAGATAACAAAATTGGGGAATAAGTTTGGCCTTGTAGTTTCATATCTATACTCTACATCTAAAATAAAATTATACCACTGAATAGGTAAGGAATCATCAGAACAGAACAGTTGAGCATTGGGCGCGGTGGAGAGGGAAACGACGCCATTTTGAGGTTTTTTTGCTGCGTATCGAGATTTTAATTATTTGAACTTCGAAATAAGTTGTTTTTTATTAAAATAAATAGTCAATTTCAACATAATTGAAATTGACAGTTTATTTTAACACTTGACAGAATTAATAAATATTTTTTAAATAAACTGTGAAAAAAATTGTGTTCACAATACATTAATATTATTTGTAACAAACGATGTTGAAATGAATGGAATAATAGAAGTGTTTGCTCAATGAGGTGAATATACATTTCGGCCTAAACAAAGACAAGTGAACGTTCTGGATGTAAACAATTACTGTACAGTAAACTGTACCTGTAAATTATTGTAAATTTTCACAAATCAAGTATAATTTGTTTCTTGCGTTTTATGCTTTCATTCTTTTAAATTACATTTGCAATATTTTGGCCCAAAAAAATAAATTTTGGCAGTCATTCCTTGGGGGGTCGTGCTGCACATCATCTAATATAAAATGTCTTCTGAATAGAAATTTTAACCAGAATCATCTTCTGTAGTCAGGGGTATTTTAAACGCCCCATCATAAATAACCCTCGAGCAAGCAAAATTATAATTTTAAATATTTTTCAATATTCAAGAAATGTAACGTTACGTACACGGGCAAAACAGACTTGGTTAGCACAGTGCAACAGCTGCATAATATTGTAAGTTATTATGCTGTAGATATTATTTAAATTTAGATTTTATGGAAAATCTCCAAGGTTGTATGGGTTACCAAAAATATACAAAAAATATGTATCTCTTCGACCAATAGTCAACCAAATCGATACGCTGACGTATAAGCTGGCTTAACATGTCGCTAAAGTACTTTCTCCACTGTGTGGCCACACAACATCTCAATCTAGTTAAAAAATGAAACTATGGTCAGTTTTCATGTCCAGTCGCTGTTCACCAGTATAGCCATTAAGGACTGCATCAGGATTGTCAAGCGGAAGCTAAAGGATAACAATATGCCTATAGAATATCTTGAACTTTTAGAACATTGGCTCATGTCTGGATATCTAATGTTCAATTAAGAATTTTATATACAAATAGATGGCATTGCTATGGGTTCGTTTGTGTCCCCGGTAATAGCAGATATATACATAAAACTACCCATTTCATAAGATTTGATAAAGCCCAAATCCTCGCTAAGGAAAACATATATATTTCCAGAATGATTCGCGAGGCCATTGAAATACAAAAACATCCTAATTTCAGGCTAAACACTTTCTTCTATCTAGAACCCAACTAGAAAATCTTTGAAGACTCAAACACTCCATACTAGAGGGCAAAATACAGTCAGCTCATTCTACAGGAATCCAGAGCACCACGTAAGGCATTTAAGAAATCGTTGGCGGTAGTTTGATATATTATAATAATTATGTCAACTGGCAGACCAATGCCATCTCAGTCTACCCGTGACCACGGACCACGGACTACTGCAAAGTGTTCGGAACGTCTGGTTTCCAAAAATGTACAATGCAATATATACACGATCAATCCAGTTAAATAGTGTCATTAAAAAATATATATTTTTTAAAATCAGCCCACAAATGACTGAGACATGAATGAACACACATAAAAAATATAGTTGAATAAAAAATCTACTTCTTTTTAAAAAAAGAATTTGGTTCTCTATAATTATATACGAACCAAATTATTTTTTAAAGGGCAGATGTAGCCAGACGTGGTGCAGTCGCACGAGCGTGCGAATGTTAATGCGACAGGTTGTGGATTCAAACCCACACAAGGAAAATAGCATATTGAATATTTTCATTTGCCTCGCTCTGGTAAGGAGACAAAGCGCGGCATTGAGTTCTATCTCACTGCCTCAATGCCTCCAGAATTCGGCGGAATCGAAGTTTCTCTATAGAAACAGTGTGGAGTGTCTTAACACTAGGTTTCCAGATTCTCTCTGCTTGCTCTATTTGCGGGATACAGCACGAAGCTAAAAAAGAGTTATTAAAAAAATGCAGAAAAGCTTTTATTAGAAAGAAATTGTTAGTATTGAAAATGCTGATAGGGGCTTTATCTGCACGTATTTCTGGTTAGCCTTTACAAATTTAGAACATTCAAAATATGTTCAATTTTATGTAGTTGAACTCACGCCAAGCTTATTCGTAGTTAATAGTTCTTCCATGTGGTTCGAAGTTACACTACCAATGCTAAAGCCTTCACAGCGTATTGGAAGCTTCTAGTTGTGTTTAATATGCTGTGAATAAATTATTCATTCAGTAAGTATATGAATTATAATAAAATTATTTATGTATGAATTATTGATAAACGGTTTCGAGTAAAGTATACGAATTGTTTATATAAATTTTCGATTAGAAAATTATTTCCTTTTGGAATATTACCAATCCGTTATACTTTTTTCAGAGGGAACCTAGTATTAAGACACTTCGTTCCCCACTTTCCGCCGAATTTTTCGGGCATTGTGTATAAAGTGGCGAAATTCATTGTCGCACTCAATAAAAATATTAGTAAATAACATAAATTAAGTATTGATTATGATAAAGTCGAACAAAACGGACTTATGACTATAAGTGATTTATTTTTATCATCATCCAAATAACAAACTATTTTGTCATATATCACATATAAAATTAAATACAAATTATAATATCCCAGGTTCCCTTCCCATTGATATTCAATGTTTGTGTTAAGTCATCCATCTAAATATATTGGATATAACAATATGCAACTATAATTACATATTTATTATTACTAGCGCACTGTGTTATGTATATATCGATTTTAATTTCCCTTTATGGATTTCGTACTTCAAAAGGTAAAAATGGAATTAATAGTATCAAATATTCAGGTATATAGTCTCGTACTTTTAAATCAATACAATCAATAGATATGAGTAATTATGTATCGTTTTGGCTGCATTTTCATAAAAAAAATTGTTATAAGGTTATATTTGTAGTTTTGTGCTCGCAAACTTAAGTTTGTCAATTTTTATAAGTTCTACTTAACGTTGACCTATAGTCCTGAAATTGGTACGGAGATGAGATGGGCGACTCCGACTCGCACTTAACCGGATTTTTTTATAGGTGAAGGCAATTTTTAACTGGATCTACGAGATAATCAAAGAATAGAACATCAGCCATCCAGTGTAAATTAACACTAGTGTTTGTTTTTCCTAAATGGGCCTTAATTTGATACGAAAAGAAAATCGGACAAGCGCGAGTCGGGTGATATAAACAGCCATTTTTTAAGTAAATGTCGAAATATGTTTTTTCAAGCGTTTCTGAGATAACGGCTTTTGAAAGACAGACAAACAGACTGACGGACGAGCGGAATGATCTTTTAAGGATTCCTTTTTTCCTTAAGAGGTATCCAATCCTACAAATCACAAGTGCAAAGCAAATAGTCAGACAGTATTTTCTAATTTTCTTAAAGAATCTGCCTTTCCCAAAAAAATTACAAATTCCTAAATATCTGCTAAACCACTGAAAATCGCTTAACATACAAAGGGGTGAAATAGATATATCCCCTACCCATGGTGGTCATGACCCATCAATCGAGCCTGTCCTCTATCACTCTTAAGCATAGACCTATAGGCATATTATATCATTTTCTGGGACAGAGTACCCTCTTCCCTACCCACCCGGTGTCGCTGTAAAGGCCAATAGAGCTAACAGCATTAACCTCAAGTTCGAAAAAAAAAAAAAGGCATATTATATATGTATATATTAGGATGGGCCAATTTATTTTAATTATAGTGAAAACTTTGTTTTGGAACATTGTTTTCGACCGAATAACAAGGAGAATTTTGTATTTTTCATTTGAAATTTTGTTACGACTAAACTAATATCGTATCGGTATAAAACCAATATATATTCTTGTAGGAAATTAAACGATCTACAAAAAAGGTCTGATATGTTTTTGCTAATTTGTCTCATTTAAAAATTATTCAAAGTTAAATTTGAACCTGAAATGACATATGAATACTCCCACAATTATAAAAAAAATATCACAAAACAAAAAATAAAAAATGATAAAACATAATATCATGAAGTGTATCGTATTATTTGGTATATATTTATATTTATCTATGGCTGTGCTTAAAGTGTTATTATACTGTTGTTAGTGTTTATTTTTTTTAACATTTATAATTAGCAGAGCAGAAAATATACATACAACAAAGTAGCTAAGCGCTTGTGACCTAATTTCGTTCGGCTCATTCACTCGCACTCATTTACTTTACATTTTAATCCCACTCGGAGCTTAACATTCTATTTATTTTTATACATTTGTACAATTTTCATGTTTTTCTTATTATTAATGTCTCAACCTCTTTTCATTGCTTTTTTTAATTATACATGTTTACACACTAAAAATCTTTTAGGGATTTCTTACTTACTTAACTAAAGTGGTTCAGAGCAATTTAAAAGAATCAAGTATATAATGAATACAGACAAGTCTTGGTTTCGGTTTTAAAATTTTAAACTATTGTGGAAAGGAAACCTAGTTAACGAAGTCACTTTAAATTGCATGGCGTACAAAGTTGAATAAATGCAAAGTTTGCCTTAGTCACCCTACTAGTAATAACTTGTTAAATAAAGAAAACGTAACTTTCAAATTTATACAGCTTTTATAGCGAATCTTGGAGAAACTACGAGGCGGCCCGTATGAAAATATCATTCATATTTGGAAATTTAACTTTACAGTTTTATAAATGTATTGAAAGAACGTAATATTATTTAAGAATATTGTCTGCACATACAGATACAGAAAACGAAAAGCGTCTTCTAGGTATATAATATTTTAAATAACTGAGGATACAATTAATTATCCAACACTTTATTATGTCAGCGTAGCCATTAGTGCGTAAATTTACTAAATTGACTAGACTTGTGTCCCCTTATATATATTACAACCACTGTGTTATAGTGTATTTTTTGTTCAATAGATCCCAATAGTTATTACAATGCATACAAGGAAAGAACATTTTAGAAAGTTGTTTAATTCTATTAGAATTATAAAAACTGCCAACATTGTTATAGTTAATAAATGATTTTCTCAAATTAAAAAATTGTCTATAATTTCCACCTCAAAAACATTAAAGGGCGAAAAAATATTAAATATATGTAAATATACAGATACCACATTAGTATCGATACTGTACCTACTGGTAATAATAATTGAAAAAAATAGATATACTACGGGATACCTTGGTATACAAAGTTTAAAGCTGTTCATTATGACAGAATATGAAACAGTATCTATTGAGGAATTACACACTCTTTTTGTTCTTTCATAATAATACATATATTTTTTAGGTGTCCCTCTGTACAATGATGGCGCCTCTGTTCCAGTTAGTTTGCACATTTGTCTTTGAAAATTAGTTATTGTGCCATAACTCTACAGTTAACTTTTTTGTAGATATTGATGTCTTCTATAAAATTGTGGTACAACACTTCGCTCTAAAGTTTTTTTTTTGGTATTTTTTTACACGTTAATTGTCTAATTGTAAAAAAAATTTCCAAATCGATCCCGTAGTTTCGGGGCCTATTCAATACAAATAATGAAACAAAAAAATCTAATCGACTGTCTTCATAATTTTAGTGATATCAATGAACCTTCCCCCCACCCCCGCACAGTCACGGCGCTACGGTGCGCGAGGCCACATACTCCGAATTTTTTATTATTACATGATTTTATTTAGATTGATATTTTTATATTCGTTATATCTTTTGAATGGAATGTTCGATTTTATTTATTTTAAAAGTATTTTACACGTATTGAAATTATTTTCAATCGAATATCATTTAATGGGGTAAGGATTAATGCAGAGGTATCAATAATATGGTTTGATTATTGTCGGCACTTTCATCGGCTTATAAAAAATAAAAAAGTAGTTATATTGTCGTAACTACAGTAATTGGACATATGGTATTGCGGACTTTTTTATAGATATTGATGCGTTCTATAATACCATAGAACATTGTTTTGTTCTATCATCAATAGTTTCTTGCAGCGCACGCGATGATAGAATTTTTAAGATCTATTTATTCACAACTTAGGTTACATTATTGCATTTTTATTAGAGATCTCTATCATTTTTAAAACGTAATGTAGCCTATGTTAGTCAGTGAAGATGCAGCTTTCTAATAGTGAAAGAATTTTTGAAATCGGTCCGGTAGTTTTTGTGTGAAAACAATAAAAACATACATACAAAAATACAAATCTTTCCTCTTTTTAATATTAGTATAGAAAAATAGTTATGGTATTGGGCGACAAAGTTAACAAGGTTCTAAGATGACTAGGTATTTTTCGTAAGCCTCCTATAGGTTAGTTTGATTTGTAGAAAAATTAAAATCTAAATAAAAATAATCGACATTGACCCAGCTTGTAAAGTCTTTATTTATTGTTTTTATGAAAATTGTGCGGGCGGACAAGTATGAAATTTGGCACAGTAATACATTACACCATAGAAGAGTGAAAAATAGTACTATTTTGTTAAAATAATAAATAAAAATAATAAAGACAAAATAATCAAGTGACACTATCGTGCTATAGTTACTGGCTAAAATGGAGAGATAGTGGATTTAATTTCTACTAAAGGGCTTAAATTAAAAATATTTATGTGTTCTTAAATATAAAAACATAAGAACACAAAATATTTTAGTGCGTGTTTAATAAACATGTAACTGAATATATTCAACCGGTGATCTTCTGGTTTACCTAACCCACCGCTAGACTGCGGCTATTGAAAGCAAGAGAGAGGGCCTTTGATCGAGTGTGGCATGGGGCGCTCCTTGCTAAACTTTCAAACTTCCTTTCCAGGTATGGGCTTCCCGAAAATTTATACAAGTGGATCGCCAGCTTTCTCACTGGGCGCAGCATCAAGGTCGCTGTCGACGGTTTTTACTCTAAATCTCGGCGTTCCCCAAGGCTGCGTGCTGTCCCCTATGCTGTTTTTGCATTCATAGCAAATGCATAGCAATGCAGACGATAGCAAAGTGGACGCTGTTTACTCCGACCGCGCAAGTCTTTCTCGGGAAAACGCGGAACAGCGCCGAAATAAACTTGTGTCTTCTGTTGAGGCATCCCTTGAGAATCCTCGTGGGGTGAAAGGAACTTAGTTCAATTTAACCTCCTGAAGACACAAGTTTGCGCGTTAACCACTAAAAAAAACCCATTTATTGTGTGGCCAGTCTTTCAAAACATTCCCCTTACAGCCGCGCTGAGTATCAGTATATTGATCTTAATATTTCGAGTGACTGCCAGTATTGCAATCATCTGGAAAGCAAGGCCAAGTTGGCTTCGAAGAAACTGGGGGTCATCAACAGAGCGAGACGGTTCTTTACGCCAAAACACCGATTGGCCCTATATAGGGCCCAGATTCGGCCTCATATGGAGTACTGTTCTCATCTGAGCTGGTACACCCCAATATCAGCTTGGACCATTTGATCGCATACAATGTAGATCCATTCGAATCATTAGGGACCCAATGATGTGTGCAAGGCTTGACACTTTGGCTTTGGGTAGAGACGTCTCCTCGCTGTGCGTTCTCCGCCGCATTTATCATGAGAAGTGTATTGTTTGGCCTGTTACCTGCCGTCGTTTCTAATCGCACAGTACGTCACAAGCTAAAATATCATCCACACCACCTAGATACGTGACAATCCACTACTGTGCGGTTTCGTAGGAACTTCCTTCCACGCGCCACGGAATTGCGGAATGGCCTACCCGCGACAGTGTTTCCAGGTCGATATGATATGGGTACCTTCAAAAAGCACGTCTATCTCCACCTTAAAGGCCGGCAACGCACCCGTAGCTCCTCTGGTGTTGCACGGGGTCATGGGCGGCGGTAATCACTTACCATCAGGTGACCTGAACGCTCGTTTGCCTTGTCCTTTTCCATAAAAAGAAAGAAAAAATAATATTTTATTGCTATGTTATGCTGGAGAAATCATATTAATAGCTTTTAAAATGATTACATACATGAAAAAAGGAAAATAGAATTAAATTTTTTAAAAACATTTATAACTCGCATTAGTACTCGTACAATATCCTAATACAGGTAATGAGAATACATAGAGAGAATGCTATTATATAAAAACGTTACAAATGAATAAAAATTCAAATAGTTCCCCAGCTTCCGGTTTCGAGAAGTATTAAGTAAGGCCATTGCAGACTCACGTCTCCGAACAACGTGTATAATATTTCAATATAACTGCCACGTTTTTATTCGGTTTGTAAGGAAACAAAAATAAAAACAAAAGTATGCTGCTTCGTGGCTTCTTAGCCATTTATTAAATGTAAAAATTTTTTCAGTAAATTCTATTGTGAAAAAAGTTGAGAGCATTGGTTAAGGTTTCAAATCTAATCCTAGAGTGAACCTAAAGTAAAATAACAAAGAAGTTTTTTCATTTTTTAAATCCTAGAATTAACTATTCTACAATTAACTATTCTACAAAACCACCAGAAAACGGCGGATACAGCGTGAAGCTAAATATATATATATATATATATATATATATATATATATATAACAACTTCATATTATTTAAGCAATAACCACGTACACTCTGAAATAATTCAGTTACATGGTGATAGGGGTTGGTAAGTCCTGAACGTCATAATCCCTCAAGGGGGCTCACTCCTACTCATGTACGAAAGTGGATTATCAGCAAAAAAGGGTTTCCTATTCAATATCTGGACTCATTTATTGATTTTATTGTACTTTGTATTTACACTATTGTATTTACACTGATATTATGATGTGTATGTGTGGTACCTATATATTGTTTGGCTTTGTACAATTAATGACCTGATAAATGGATTTTGGAGCAAGACAATCGTTTCTTAATTAGTTTGGTATTCATATTACATGGCGGACCTGCTACGAGTCACACATTTCTATAGGATTTCGCATATTATGTAGATTTAAAAGTAGATATACCTCTTATGTCATAGGAAGAAAAATTTAAGAAAACAACTCGCTGCTTTTGTTTGCAATGTTAAATAAGATTTTTTAAAATAAATTTTATAACAGAAATGTATAATATGTAAAGATATAGTTTTAAACATATGGATAGTATGTTTACTGATTTAGTGAAATTTTGTAAAGTCATACCTATATTTAAATCAAAAAGTACCTACATCAGATACCAATAATTTTCGATCTATATCTGCAGTACCCTCATTAAGTAAAATTTAAAAACATATATATTTTAAACCATTTACGTTACCTGTTCTAAACAAACGAAACCATCTAAAATGTTTTCGTTAAAAGTATATTATTTATCACGACGAATTAGTTATTTAAATATATAATAGAGAGATTAGTAGGATGTTCATCCAAATAGATAAAACCATTTAGCTCAGCAGTTTTCGCGGTTAATAAAAATAGATTCTTAACTAACATAAAAACGGCTCACGTTGCTTACTTTACCTACTTTCATAGTAATAATACTATGAAAGTAGCTAAAGAGGACATAATAATTTGTCCTATGGAATTTTACTTTTAATGGAACTTTGAATACTTTATAAATTTACATACATACATACGTACATATATTTATAATATATTTAAGTCTTTTTTACGTAAACGTAATAATAGTGTAATAAAATATCTCTAATTTCAAAAAAGAAGATATAATAAAACTAATATCATGATGTCTTCTACTTTTACAAATAGTATTTTCAATATATTATAAAAAAAAATGTTCTTCTGGTTTGTACTAACAAAATGACTTCGTACTAAACTGTTTATAAAAGTTATTATTAAATTTATCATTACAATATTATAATACACATATACTATGTACAAGATGATTTACAAACATTTTAATGATAATGTCGTAAAGCTGTCATAAATTATACAACATGTGGTTTCTGAAATTTACTACGGCATGACGGCTTCGAAGTTATCGTCTTATAACTTCCATTCACTACACTAGAGTGGCTATGATTTACTATGGACATTTTACATACAAATGACATTTCCTATACCAATTTTGTCAAATCGTGGTAGAATTTAATTTTGTTTTATCATATAAACATTACAAAGTAGGAAACAGGGATATTTAGAATTAAACTAAATGGTTCTTAATCGTGAAAACTTAAGCTGAAGATTAGAATAATGACAATAGATCATTTTTTATCTTAAACTTTAAGCAGCCTTTGCCTTTGGGACGTATGTTCAGTAGAGATGGAAGATATGAGATCGATGCGAAAAGCAGCTGCATTGATGAGATGGCCAAAAGTCAGCCAGCGAAACGTTTATCACGTTTCGCTGAAGAATGAAAGAAAGATGAATGCTGTGGAGATGCAATCTCTTCGTGGGATATGCGGAGTCAGCTTAGCTGATCGAATCCGCAAGGAAGAGATACACAGAATTGCAAGTACTAGCGAGAATGTCATGGTAAGACAGAATAACGTACTCAGCTGGTTTGGGAATGTCGAACGAATGAGTGATGAAAGAATGGCAAAAAAGATTTATGACGGAAAAGTGAGCGGTACTCTTACGTCTCTATGTAGGAGGAGACCTCGATTGATCTTCGAAAACACACGTAAAAAGCATGAGGACCCCCCGAAGAATATGTATGAAGAGGTTGATGACAGTGGACAAGGCGAAAGAGATAAGCAGAGAGCATAGCGTTTAGCGCTCCGTTCTCTCTGACTATCCCGCTAAGGATACAGCGTGAATCGTGAAGCGTTTAGTTTAGTTTAGAGTGTAAATATTGAAATTTTCAGTGGGTCTTTTCAATACAATAACATTCAAAGTTTTACGTCAAATTGACAAATTTTAAATTTTTAATTATATTAATGATTCATAACGTTGTATAAATCTACATAGAAAAAGTACAGCGCATTTTTATTATATTAATTATAAAAATAAATAAGACTATTCCAGAAATTTCAAAATCATGGTCGTTAAAATTTCATAAGCGATTACATATAGTAGTACTTAAGCATAATATAATGTTAAACTACTAACCAAGATAGTAAATTATGTTTAATAAAACTATTTAAATATATTTTTGAATCTTTGTAATCAATTGAAACAGAATTTATCATTTAGTACTAATAGATAGAGTAAGAAGAATTCCTTTCTGCGTATTGCAGGTGTAAAGAAGGTATGGATCACATTTACCCATACTTTTCAGTATCATTGCAAGGAACTTTACCGCATTTTGCTTAACCAAGCTATGTAGACCAAAACTATGTAGCAAAAGTAATTTTCATCAAGCACAAATTGAAACCAAATGAAAAGCTTTTATTCAATGTGGTTTACATTCGATTGGTTTTAATTTGTTTCTATTTAGACGAAATGCGACCACAATATTCGTCGAAAATTATAAAACTGCAGTAATATATGATATGGAAAAATTACACTTTATTATATTAATATTTTTTTTCATCCATAGGGTCTAGCCTTCTTACTAGCTTCAAAAAGAAGAAGTTACAGCTTTACGTGATTCTTTTTTTGTTCGATATGTAATAATTGCTATTTGGTCCTATAAAAGTTTTATTCAGCTTGGCCTAGCAGTCTTTTTATGAGCATTTTTGTTAACTTGGACGATCCAAATGTCTATCAATACTTATATGTCAATATATTGTACTTACCTATTAATTCGATTTTCGTGATTCTTTTTTGTTCAATGGTAGCTACTTGTTATTTGATATCCTAAAGAAATAATTAGATAGTATTAGTTTTATGAGTTTTGTTTACTTATTTTCAAGTTTTTTTAGATGTTTTCATTTAAATTGACTTTATTTATTAACCATGTGTAGGTAAGGTACGGTGAATAGGTCTTAGACTGTCTCTCTGTATATTGGACTACTAATTCGCCCCATAGTAAGTTTAAATATACATGTGAAATAAAAATAGATGAAATATCCCTTATAATTTTCACTTACTTTTTGTCACAAAATGCCTTGTCACTTATTTATAAGAGATAGATATATATTCTCACGAACTTTTTTTAGAACTAATAAAATTGAATATTTTTACATGAGCACTTCTGAAGAATGCAGCTTTCATGACAAAACAAAAAGAAAGTAAATCGAACAAGTAGATCCAGAGATTAAACAAGCAAAGAAACTCTTCCGCTTCATTATATCATTATAGATAGTATAGTATAGATACCATTTCCATTCGTAGACCTATTCATAGCTACTTACAACAATTTCTATTTAATGTATACAATGAACAACAACGTAACCTACTTGATATAATCTAGTAATATCCTACTGCTTTTTACAAAACTATCTATTACAGACACTAAAGCGTAAAAAAATAAGTTAAAAAGAAACGATTACAAGAACCACAACAAGAAGCCCTAAACCAAATTTAAATTAGTGGTAAATGGCAGAGGTTATAAGCAGCTTCAGGTGGAATAACTAGTCTTTGACTTAAGATGGAGATTGAAACTACAAATAAGAATTTCATTACAGTAATTTTTACCATTATTCATTTAAGATGTTTATAAAATTAAATTTTATTTTATTCAGGCCTTGGCAACGATTTCGGCAAGTAGGTAACATATACTAATAATAAAAAGCTTCACGCTGCATCCCGCACACAGCAGGGTAGGCAGAGGGAACCTAGTGTTAAGACACTCCGTTCCTCACTTTCCGTCACGTTCTGGAGGCATGGCGTGTTGACTGGCGGAACTCAACTCACTTTGTGTCCCTGCGCCACGACTGGCCTCACACATACTAATAATAATAGTATTAAAGCTATAATTGCATAAGAACTATTGTAAATTAAATATTGATTTAATTATTTTATGCTTTTTAGTTCTTGAAGTTGGCTCTTTTTAATTTAGTCTTTTTATAGATTTTGAATATTAACTACTTAATATGTTTTATATAAACTACATTGGTATATAGAAATTTTACGATAGATCACTGTGTTGTATATATCTGTGTATTGAGGCGTAAAAAATAAATTTTCTGGACTTTTGTGGTTCATTGTTCTATTTTTGCTTTATTGTAGCAATAACTTATAAAATAACAATCACTTTAATCGTATGTTGTATTGATTTTAAACTAGCTGCCTCTCACCATTTTATTTACGTGGCTTAGGACTTCCCTTGGCATGCTACTAACACACATCAGTGCTTACAAAATATATATTTTTTTATATTATATTTCATAATAATTAAAGGTCAATCGTGGCGCAGGGGCACAAGTGTGTGACTGTAAACGCGACTGATTGTGGGGTCCACTCGAGAAAATTAAAATATTTATTTATATTTATATTTTCATACCTTCACTCTGGTGTCGAGACAAAGCGCGGCGTTTAAATTCACCTCTCAACACGCAATGTCTTCGGAATTCGGCGGAAAGTGGGAAACGGAGTGTCTTAATACTAGGTTCTCTCTGCCTACCCTGCTGTGTACGGGATACAGGGTGAAACTGATGAAAAAAATTGATTGCCCAATTCTTCTATAACGAATGAATAGTTTTCATTTTATATAGCACGAAAAAAATTTACTCTTGATTCTTTTTTAGATCTTCATTAACATATGCTAAATGCTCTTTGTTTATATAAAACTCAACGTGCAGTTTCAGAATAAAGACTGAGAAGCAAAGCCTATAAATTAGCACGATGTGTTTTTATTTTTGAATATATATTTTGGTGTCGAGGCAAAGCGCGGCGTTGATTTCTGCCATTCAACACGCAATGCCTCCAGAATTCAGCAGAAAGTGGGGACCAGAGTGTCTTAACACTAGGTTCCCTCTGCCTACCCAGCAGGGTAGCTGACGTCATACTAATATAATGTATTACTTTATTTGATCAAAAGCTTTATACTATCTTGGTAAACGCAATGCAGGCAGTACTAAGTAAACCATATGTATGTATGTATGTAATGAGTTGTTACGAAATGTACACATTAATTAACGGGTAGCGTCGCTCAATTACGCTTAATATGGTTAAGTATTAAATTTCGTTACTCAAGCGAAGGTGTGAAATGTTTACAATACAAGCGATAGCCTTATTTGTTACGGTAATGAGTTAATAAGAAAATTTATTTGTTTTATATAGATAGATATATCTTTTTGTTAGCGGCCCAACCGCAGCTTTGCCCCCGTTTTGCGGTTTATCCCGTTTAAATTTCGGTATGAAAAAGAACCTATATTTTGCTCTATAACCTCTTATACCTTCCCGTGAAATTTCGATAAACTTTGGTTCAATTGTTTCGGAGTTAGCGGATAAACAGAAAGATACGATATACAGATAAAACATTAAAAATCATTTGTTTGTGGTAAGTATCGTCTGAATAACACTTTAATAAACACAATTATTTTGAAATCATATCAGAGTTTGGTATTGAGATCTCAATTCTATATTAATCACTTGCTGAGTATATAATTAAATTGTTTTATTGATGTCCAGATTGAACTAATTTTCTTATAGTTATTTTTGACTTAATAATTGCAAGCCGGGGCTAGTGAAGGTAGTGAAGGTGGGAAGCGGTAAACAGAGTATAGGGTCTTCTTTTTTCTTAGCTGCAGCAAGTTTTCATGACAACGATGATTATAAATGTGGCAAATGAAATTGCGAGCAGCAACTAGTATTATAATATAACTTTAGCATTATATTAAACAAATATAAAGCATAATTTACTACAGCAGTAATTTAATTAATTTTAAGTAAATCTTTTTAAAATACCATAATGGCTTTAAGGATATTTTAAAAGAACCATAAATATTTATGATATTATTTATTAGATACCGTCGCGAAGCCGTAATATCCTGCTGGGTGGGGATTGATGACAGTATAAATAAAGAGTTTCTGAAAATATTGTTTTATAAAGAAAGATTTAAACCTTGTTTCAGCTAATTTATTTTGAAATTTCACTCTATAAATATGATCACGGACGACCAAACCAGAATTGTGATAATTACTATTTTGCATATGGATCTTCGTTAATTAATTGTGGAAAGTAGAGAAAAAATTTATGTAAGCTCTGTCCATCTACGCCCAATATTAATAACCTATCTCCAACGTCAATTTTAGATTGTTTCATATATCTATCCAATCTAGAGATTGGATAGATGTATGAAACAATCTAAGATTGACGTTGGAGATAGGTTATTAATACTGGACGCTAGTCTGCATCATACCTCTACGACTGACGTGGAAGTCCGGTAGTCCTGCCGCTTTCAGTACCTTACTGTAATAAGGTTAAGCGTCTGATAGTGTGTGCAGGTAGTCGCAGGTAGCTCACGGGTGCATACAAAGGAGAAAATGTCCACGAGACTACCGCGTCAGTGTTAAGGTAAGTGTCTACTATACTGCCACCTCAGTAAAATAGTTATATTTTTATACTATCTCTATTTCAGATATTGTATGTTGTTTCTTTATTTTTGAATTGGATTTTATTAATATAAATTATACACATTTATACTAATATTAAAAATAAAATAAATTTGTATTTTTGCTTGTAAAGAATAGCCAAAACCTTATAAAGACTTTTCTTCTCACCGTATTCGTAAAATGGAAAATGATATAGTAAACTCGTTATAATTGCAGACTATAATCACACTGAAAGTAGAGTGAACAAGGTGGACAAGAATTCCCCTTTTTTTTTGCAACCGCAAAAATTCATTGGTGGCCTTTCTTTCAAAAAAATGCTGAACATGGCTTTGTGTTGTATCAAAGTTGCCCTGGCAACAATTTTTTTTCTATATCTCTGTTAAATTTATCATTTAGGGGAGAGGTAATGGATTAAAAAATCTTTTTTTTTGAATATAGCAAGATTAAGTGCTAAATGATATGAAAAACTAAAAAAATATATACAGTGAAATATGGTCAAAGGAGGCTTATAGCTATCACTAGGGAGATTACAAGCAAGGATATCGACCATTCCACCACCAATAGCTGAGTATTTAAACAAATGACAAAGAATTATGTCCTATTTATCCAAAAAAATAAAATAAAAACGGTGTTTATATACTGTTTCTCTAATTGTTCGAAGCCAATTTTCCTTTGATGATTGTCAAAATTAGATATATATGATATAGATAGATATTGTATGAGTATCTATATTTTGTATTCAACCATTGAATTTATTTCATATTCCCTAGACTGATTAAAGTAATAATATTGATTTTGAAATTTTTATGTGTTATTAATGTTAAAGAAGATATTTTTAGACTAATTTATGTAAAGTCAATGAACACTGTTTAATTTTGAAAATACACATTGTTTTTTTTATTTTTTGCCTATATTATTTTTGCAGTCGATGAAATGAAAAACAATTGAGTATAGATATATGATATGATATTGCAATATTATATATTTACAATATTTAATTAATGCGACGATATTACATTGCTAAGTTTTTTTTAATTAACTAAGGATCTAAGGATGGCGACTGGTCACATAATACATAATTATTTATTAATTCACTATGTAACAAATCGAATATCGATATGTTTCTAAATGCCAAATATGGACAGTGTTTTTGCTTATATTAATAATCTAATTTGTGGGCACAACTAAAAAAAATACATAAATCATGTACTAGTGATCTAATAAATATAAATAAAATAGCTGCATAAGTTAATTTTGTAATTTTTTGTGTGTCATTAATGTGAAAGAAGATATTTTTAGACTGATTTATGTGAAGTGAATAAGCACTATTTAATTTGGAAAATACACATTGTTTTTTTCTTGCTGGTCAAAAGTAGTAATGTTACTCATCCTAGACCCTTAAACCTACAGCTCTAAAATTTTGCTGGAACGTTGTGGATCGGTGATCGCGGTGATCCCAGCGAAGTAGTTTGCTTTTTGAGTAAATAGTCAAAATTTGTCCCATAAAATTAGGCTGTGGAACGTTTTGAAATTCACGTGCACAGATTGAATTTTGACTAACCTAACCCAGTCGTGCGGGCAAAACAGAAAATTTCGCAAAATTTTGCGCAACACAACTTAGCTCCATATTTATATCTATTATACCTTATTATAATATCCAATATATAAGGTATATTTGATATTATTTCAAAATATCCACCTATCAATATCATGAAAAAAATATTAAGAATGAACGTCAGATCAAACGAGCCGAAGTAATTAAACTGCATCTATCTAATCACCTACTTCAAACATTGCACAATATAAATATGTAATTAAAAAAGCTCTAGTATACGACGTCAAAGAAACTAAAACGAGGTGATGTTTTAATTCCACCCACTCCTATAGCGAACAAAACACTGTATTAAAAATATTTTTCCATTACGAGCCTTAGTGCTTCTATGTGAAATGGGCAAATGTACTTCCATTTCGTGATTGTGACTTCAATTTCCACTACATTCGAGTTCAACGTTAGCTATAGCTTTATATTCTTTGGATCCGATCTGTAACTCATGACTTATACATACTTTAAGAGATGGAATTTCAAACGTAATGTTTTTCTTTGCAATTTTTCATATATACCTACTGTAAATTTTATTACTATAATTATATTAAAAATTAAATTAAATTAGCTTCACACTATATCCCGCACACGGCAGGGTAGGCAGAGGGAACCTAGTGTTAAGACACTCTGTTCCCCACTATAATTATATGATATTGTATTTATGTAAATTTTATTGACACTTGAAATTTTTCACTTTATTGAAAAGTTTTACATGGCACATATTAAACAATAGTATTTTTGACGTATTGAATTCAAAATGTTTTGGTATTTAAGCAAGGATATATATAACGCATCTACCAATTTATACTGATATTTTTTTAAACTTACCTATTCTCGTTATTTATGGCACTAGCTCAATTTCAGCCTGTTCTAGACCACGCCGTTGCCGTTTCGAAGCTATGACACATAGTGATACTAAAATAAATTAGTATTGTATTTGAAATATACTGTTGTTCCCAATTCTGATATATGACTATTATTTTTTGTTCTCATCACAAGAGGATAAATAATTGTTATGAATATGATGATATACGTATAGTATTTTTTTGTTTATAGTAAGTGGTATTTTAAAAATATAGAACGCAATAATTGTATAACTGTTCAGTGGAGGTTAACATTGTTAAATATATTATTCATATATTTATTATACTTTTATCTTGGTCCAATTTGTATTATCTACATTATTAATACAAAAAAGTACCTAAAAGGGTATTTTTTGTTTTTTTTTGTTCTTTTATAGTACTTTTTTTTAGAGACGCATATAGGGACAAAAAAGTAAAAAAATATGATTGTTATAAAATAAGATCTTTGATTTTCGTAATTACTAGATAGTTTAAATGAAACTATATAGATTAGACGGGTAGATGAGTCTACCTGGGGCCACAAACTAGGGCTTCCAATCTTAGTATTGCAAGACCTCGCCTCATCTTATAATCCCGCGGGATTTATGGGACTAAAAAGAAGTATTTTGTATACTTCGAGAGGAGGGAGATATCGCGAGTGCAACAATCGCCAAAAGTTTTCGAATTCCGTATTCGATCTTTTTTGTCACCATGTATCTAATTTTTACACACACTTACCAAATATACACTTTACCAGTGTATCATTCCAGGTTAATTTAGCCGTAAAAATTCTTAATTTTGATTCATAATTATCTGATTGAATACGCAACAAAGAGATACCCAATAGCAGGATAATAGCGTGGATGTCAAGATGAGAATAAAAAAGAACGTGCTTTAGTGGTTTGGGCACGTTAAGAGAATGAACGATGAAAGAATGATAAAAGATATTTTTGAAGCAAGAGTATCTGGTAAGAAAAATAGGAGAGACCTCGGTTGACCTTAGATAAAATAGTAGCGATTATACTAGAGGAACTCACGTGGTGGCATGTAAGCATGTACATATTATAGAGAATACAACTAAAGTAAATTTTGTAATCGTTTTTTTCAGAAGTGGTTAATTGTTAAGGAAAAAAATTATCTGTTATGCCAAAATCAATTTTTTCTTTATTTTGTTTATATTTTCTATTATATTTAAGCTATGCATCTCGATTGTTTTCATGCCAATAGGAATATTTAAATAAAGATTATTTAAGTAATTAATTAATTAAGTTTGTTAAATCGTTGTAACCCGCGGGATTGTAAATTTTTGGAACATGTCGGGTTTCCAAAAATATACAATGTTATAATCATACGCGATCAATCGGATTAATTTGTTTCATTTAAAATATTTGCTACAGATTTTACATAAAAAAATAAAACTTACCTACATAAAATATACTAATGAATCATTTCATTCGTACTAAATACTTGAACTCCATTTGACTAATAAATTAGTCGTATTTCGAGCAAACAAACGGAACATTCGTGCTAACGTGGTAGATAACAACCAAAATTCATCGTTCATAAACGATAAATACAGTTAAATGGTCCAACAAATTGGTTGAGTAATTTCAATAATCAAATTTCATTATTAACTAAATTCTAATTACAAGCTTTTATTCAACTACCCTGTTAGTGTATGTAAAATCTTACAAGCTCAATTTCACCCGTTTCTTAGCGTCGGATTGAGCTGAAATTTGGATTACAACTTCAGTTCTGATGCCAATAAAATTGTATATAATCAGTATTGCTGTTAATCCAAAATGGCCGCCGTAACAAAATGGCGAATTACAAATTTTTGCACAATCCACCTAATATGGGTATCTATAATAATAAAAAGGATTGATCTGTAAAACACAATACGCCATGAAAAAAAACATTTAGAAAGTCTTTCTTAAAAAAGTTTTCTAAATTAATATTTTATTGTTATATTATTTTAAATGTATTACGATTGATCAGGTTAGGTAACGATTATTATAATCGATAATAAGCAACGACTGCTATCATTATAATTTACCGATAAAAAAAAATTGTTTACTTTATAAAAGTATTGCCTGCTAATGACATCTATTTACTTTATAAACATAAATATAAAATATGATTTTTTTTTTAAATACATAGTACATATTAAAAACGCGCATAGTACACATTTAAAAAGCGTTGCGTATTTTAGTATGGTAAACTTTGTAAGTGAACTTCCATCGAGTTGTTCTCGTTATGAAAAATGGAAGCGTCTTAAATGTGGAGCTGGAAGGATGCCATTATTGTAAAGCATTTACTAAGCTTTCATTTCATTTCACTTAACATTGGTTTGTACAATATTTTTCTTTAGACCTTGTGCTGTTTCAATCCCCTAAGGTTTTAAAATAAAATAAGAATTTGGTTTAAGGTTTAAATTTAAGAATAATAGACAACAAAAAAATAAAAATTTCTTGTAGGTCTGGCAGTATGTATGATGATGCTTATCTCAGAATTACTGAACCGATTTACTTACAACTTTAACCAATTGCTTTGTTTTAACTTAGCAAAACACTAACAGTTTGTTTCAATAAAATCGGTTCATAAAAAAAAAATATCGCCAGTTAAATGAACTCAAGGCATAATATATAGCCTGCAAATATATAGCAATCCATACTTTTATTATAAATTTAAAAGTCTCTGTCTATCTATCTGAGATACAATCACGACAAAACCGCTAATCCGATTGTGATAAAATTTCGTAAAGAGATATTTGACAGAGATACTTGGGATGAAAATGGGGACTTTATTATTTTTTATATTAAGAATTTCCTTTAGTTACTTTTAGACCAGTCGACGCAGGGACACAAAGTGTGACTGAAAGCGCGACTGGTGGTGGGTTCGATCCCCAGTCGAGGAAATTAAATATTTATTAAAATTTATATTTCCATTTCTTCGCTCTGGTGGCGAGGTAAAGCGCGGCGTTGAGTTCCGCCACTTAACACGCAATACTTATAGAATTCGGCGTGGAGTGGGGAATGGAGTGTCGTAACACTAGGTTCCCTCTGCCTACTCTGCCGTTTTTGAGATACAGAGTAAAGCTGATTTAATTTAGTTTATTTATTTTATATTTACTTATATTGTTTATTAATTTTAGTTACTCAGATATTATTTCTTATATTAAGAATTTTATTTCTCTTAATTATGTCTACTGACATTATTCTTTTTCAGATTATTTTGCTAATTTCATATATATATATATATATATATATATATATATATATATATATATATATATATATTTAATAAATACTACCGCGCTGGTCCGCTAGTTTATAGTGTAATTCACTCAAAATTAAAATAGAAATTAGTTATAAGTTATAACAGGTACTGTTTTAACTTATAACCACTTTATTATAATTACTCTTTGCATCTTATTAATTACTCGAGGGATAAAGTGGAACGAGCACTGACGATATACCTTATTGATTGTTTTAATAAAATGTACCCATTTTTAAATTCAAACTGTTATAAATTATTACATAAAACCGGGTTTCATAATAATATCTTATAATTATTATACCATTACAGCTTCCCATTACTTACTATATACATGCCAACAAATGCAGGGATAAAACCACATTCAATTTGAGAATAAAACATAAACTGAAAAAACAAAATAAACGTCATTCAATATGCCTTGAATAAAAATGAAAATATAAATTTACAAAACCCACAGAGTCTAGTTAGCTATTTGGTATTCGTTACATTCACGAAATGTGCGGGTGATCCCGCTCATTCTAATTTTGAGTCACACCTGTGCGAACAGGAGCGTGACTTAACGTTAACAATGTAGGCTTTTTGACTTATACCGTTAAACTGTTATGGTCCATAATCCTTGTATTTTAAAGCCCATTCTCCCCTAAATGCCAGGCAGTATGTGATTTACTGAAGTCTGTTGGCAAACCACCAAATTGACGCAAGCGTGTAATTAAATGTACTCACGACCATCGGAATGAGATTTTAAAAGCATTGCAAGAAGTAATGGGAGTTCTCATAATAGAGAAATAAAGTAGCAACAGGCTATTTCATTCCTTTACAAGTAATTCAAGAAAAGATGTATAAGTATATAGTTTATTCTTTTATGAAAAAAAGAAAGAATTTAAGATATGGTATGATTCATTTGTATAAATATAAAATAATAGTTATTATGTTTAATAGTTATTTATATATAGTACTAGTGCACCTAGACTGCAATTGAAAGGAAACGTAGGTTTTTTTACCGACGTATCACATTATCAATGCTGCCTAAACGGTTCGATGTCGATCTTTAATTATGTCGTGCTTAAGCTTTTGTACGTCTCCTAAACGTTCGCTACGTTTCGTACGTTTATAAAATTAATATATATTGTATTTATTTAATTCGTTTAAAAAAAAACTATATTTACGATAAACTCCTCGTCAGAAACACCTGACATGGAGATGTTATACTGGCATCATACACTGGTTATTATGACGCGGCTACAAAATGTTAATAACCAATCCCGTTTATTAAATATGAAACGAATGCGATTGGTTGTGAGTTCTATCCCGACTCGAAGAAATGAAATATTTGTTTAAAATAAATATTTTAATTTCTTCAACGCCGCGCTTTGCCTCGATACCAGAGTGAAGAAATGGAAATATAAATTTATGTAAATATTTCATCTCCTCGAGTGGGGATGGAACCTACAACCAGTCGGTACTACAGTCACATTTTGTGCCGCTGCGCCACGACTGGTCTCAAATAAATAATTTATTTTCTCTTATATTTTAGATGTAAAGGCTGAGTAGAGCATCTAATTATTTAGATGAAGAGGAACCCTTAAAATACTTCGTAAAATATCACAATATAAAAACAGCAAAAATATAAAGGGAAAAAGTAAAGACCAACATTTTTGCTTATATTCATTTTGTATGTTTTGGAAAGAGCTAATAACAGATAGTAAATTACATATTAAAAAAATATAGGACAAGCTTGTTTATATAGCCAAAAATAATTTCTTAATATACTTAAAATGTGGCCAACTTGGGTCCTTATTATGAGCAACATCATTCATGACACGATGAATTATGTAACTGAAAAATAATGAGACTACGCCTAGACAGCCAAACAGCTGTCTTCTCTAGATTATATTAGCTGTTTTATTGAAGATACCCAGAACTCGCTAAGGTCAGATAATCTTAATTAAAACTAACAAGTTGTTAATGTCCTATTCAAAATATAAACTTACATTAAAGAGGGTAAGAGAGTATAGGCTGGATGAATATTAATGAAATCATAAAGTACTTGTACTTTGGTACTTCTAAAGATAATTAAATAGGAGATTGTAATAACTTTACAAATTAATAAGCAACGTTTTTTGGAATATAGTCGTGTCAAAAAATGCCGAAAGCTGTTAAACGATTTTTTTTAAATATTGAGGCTGCCGTGGCGCAAGGACACAAGCGTGTAACGCGACGGTTGGTGGTTTTTTAATATTTTTCTTCATCATTTAAGGCAAAAGTGCGGCGAATAGTGGCGCCACAAATGGGGAATAGGGAATATACAATAGATATGATACTATGAGTAATTTTTTGGTTAAAAAAATTACAAAATACACTGTGTAATCAATTCTGTTTTAAATTATCTCTCAAATAATAAATGGAATTTCAGGATTAAAACGTAATTATTGTTATTATGAATTCGTTCTAATTTAGTAGAGTAGATTGAAAAGAACTAATATTTACTTCATAAAATACGTATTTACGGCACGATTCGCGTGCAACTTGAACTTTATTCAAGCTTAATTACCTAAAGAAAACTATGATTTATTATAAAGCTTACAAGCAAGTTTATTTCCAAAATAACGAAAATAGATTTCAAGACAAAGGAAAATTACAAATTAAAATTTTACTTAAATGAGTTAAACTAAGCACTACTCTAGTTTTCCCACAAAATCTGCAGATTGTTGTTATATTTAGACTTCTTGTTTCAAAAAGGAGATATATATATATATATATATATATATATATATATATATATATATATATATATATATATATCACGGGTCCCATTACCACCAAGAAAGGACCCAATGATGGAATCCTAGTGAAATTGAGATTCCCTAATAATAATTAAATATTTGCTTCTTATACTCATTATCTGATAATTTTGTTGAGTTGATGGTTCACGATTAAAATAAAAGATAAAAATTGTCAAATAAGATGTATAAACATCAATTCACCGAGAGACTAATTATAAAAAGTTAAACTAATATAAACTCTTAATATATAATACATTAGTATTTTTCGCGGCCTACGCACAGTACCGAATTTATGTACGCCTTATTACAAGAACCGAATTAAGTAATTTAGGATAAATATTATTTATCTAGCTCTTACATTGAGACTCAAGTTACTAAGTGATACATCAATAGATCACGTTTATTAAATTTTCCACCCAATTGCGAACTATTGACTTCCCAACTTTAGGGTTAATCGCTTTACATCGGCCGACGTAGGTGAAAATTATCCGGGCTGGACAGGCGTGGACAGCTTAATTACAAGTGATAGCGTTCACGCTCCACCTCGGCCGCGGCTCCATTTCTATGCTAATGTCCCACTGTACTACACAAGACTGGCTTAACGGTTAAGTTCAAATTGTTCCAGTGCATTAACCTGCTTTGAATAGAAACTACAGTCTAAAATTTTCAACTACAGCAGTATAAAATTTAATACATACCGAATTATATGCTTCAAATTGATATCTTAGTTTGCAAGCACTTCTTGGAGAAATCACTGTTTCATGACATTCATGTAGAGCTTAACTATTCAACCTTAGACCTCAATTCGATAAATGAGATTCCAACTCACGACCTGCTGTTCTGCTCGCTGCTTCTTCAAAGCTTCTAAAAATCTATATATGTTCATCAAAAACCTTTTCTATTTTAATTAAGGCTCTGGCAAAATAATTTCGTGAAACAGAAACAATGTCATTGATACTATTACTTAGAACATGCTCGTAGGATTTTGTTACTTATTCTTAAAATAATGTCTTCACGGGATTATATCTATTTATTTTTTTTCCTTTATTTGTACACCGCTTATACACAACAAAAAAACACAAAAGAAAACAAATGTATTATACAAACAGACAATCTTTAGAGTGAAAAGAAACTGCCATAATATTAAGAAGGTGGAAGAAGAATTATTATTAACTTTTATGATGTGTACTTCTCATTGATTAACAATCCTGAAATTGATACAGAGCCCTCGTTTGCTAAGTTCTACTCGCACTGGATCGGTATTTTTAAACTAACCACATCTGGAAATAAAATATGTCCAAAGTAATTATTAAATAACTTTAATGGAACCCTATACAATATATCCAATATGGTTATTTATTTATCTTTTAACTTATATTGTTATTTTTGTAAGATAAATAAATATATAAATTTTGTATGTGCTAAAATTATTATTACTTACAAAACTCCTTTTAAAACAATGTTCTATGAAATAATAAATCTTAATCAGTTCTTTTATTTTCATGATTGTAACACATTTTAAATCAAACTATTTAACCGGATTAATCGCGTATATTTAGTATTATATATTTTTGGAAACCCAACGTTTCGAATACTTTGCAGTAGTCCGTGGTCACAGATAGTTGTTAGTTTTTTATTAGTTGACATAATTATTACATCAAACTACCGTCAACGATTTCTTAATTGCCTCGCGCACTGATCTGGATTTTTGCAGAATGAGCTATTGCTGTATTTTGCCCTCTGGTATGGTGGGCTTGAGACTTCAGACGTTTTATAAGTGGATCCCAGGTGGTAGAAAGTTTCCAGCCGTCCCTTCTATTGAATTTAAGATGTTTTTGTGTTTGAATAGCCTCATGGTCCATTCTTGGGATATAATAGGTCGGGGCATAAGTATTTTCGTATTTTGATTGTATTGTTAGTAATCAAACCTTTTTGGCTGTATTGAATGTAACTGGCTAGTTTTAATACCAATAAATGTGATATTCTGAAGATGCAATAAACAAAAAAAAATTGACACAATTACAATTGTTTTTCAAGCAAGCAAAATCAACGTATCTGACGAAGAAATTCGGTACATTGTAAAGTTTTATTAAAAAGAAGTTAAAAATGCGACGAACGCCGTGAATAAATTTGTGCGGTTTACGGACCTAATGCGGTATCAATAAGCTACGACATTGCTGAAGAACTGGATTTTGATCATAAAACAGTTTTACATCATTTATAAAAGTCAGGGTACAAGAAAAAACTTGATATTTGGGTACCACATGATCTCACTGAGAGAAACCTAATGCAACGTGTTTTTATTTACGATTCTTTGTTGAAACGTAATAATTCCGAACCATTTCTTAAACAGTTGATTATGGATGATGAAAAATAGGTGACATACGTTAAGAATATACGAAAAAGATCATGGTCGAAGCATTCACAAGCCCCACAGACCGTGGCAAAGCCTGGCCTGACTCGGAACAAAGTGATGCTATGTGTATGGTAAGATTGAAAAGAAATCGCCCACTATGAGCTTTTGCCACCGGGTAAAACTATTGATTCTGACCTCTACTATCACCAACTGATGAGGTTAAAAAAATATTGAGGAAAACCGTCCGGAGTTGTTGAATAGGAAGCGCGAGGTGTTTCACAATGACAACGCCAAACCGCACTCATCTATAGCCACACAGCAAAAATTGAAAGAGCTTGGCTGGGATGTGTTGATGCATCCTCCGTATAGCTTTGACTTTGCTCCATCAGATTTCCACCTGTTTCGGTCATTGCAGAACTCTTTAGGAACCATTAAGCTAACCTCAAAAGAACTGTAAACACTACCTCTCAGACTTTTTAAATCAAAAGTCTCAAAATTTCTACAGGAATAGGATCATGGCACTACCTATAAGAGGCAACAAGTCATCGATCAAAACACATACATATTGTAAATAAATAAAAAATTATATCTAAAAAAATATTTTCCTTTGTATGAACAATACGAAAATTCTTTTGCCCCGACCTTATATTTGGTATGATATTACAACACAAGCGTATCACTATAACCGCGACAGTTTGTGGGTTCGATTCCAATTAGAAGAAATGAAATATTTTGTATTTTTATTTTCTCGTTCTTACAACGAGGCAAAGCGCGGCGTTGATTTCCACCACTCAACACGCAATGCGTCCAGAACGGAAGTTGGTTTTCCAGGTTCCCTTTTCAAACGAAGTCAGTGCTTGTTTTTAAAAGATCAATTGTAATTGTGTTTGAAAATAATACATTTTACGGAATTGTAAAAATTTGTAGCGCATATAAAAAACAAAGAATTTAAACTTCTTAAGCCAATTTCATAAAATTATTATTTTCATTTTATAATAGTACAACTGATCTTTTAAATAAAAACTTGTTTTTAAAACATATTTTCTTATTAATATTTTATTTTTATTTTTTTTTAACTAGAAATATATTTGATAAGTTGATCATTATAATTAAAGCGTTAAACCTGAACTGAACCTCATATTACTTGGACAGAATAATTAAGTCCTTTGGATTCACTAAGTGAGTATCTCTATTCAAGACAGTAATATCTCGTGACAGCTGTCATGAAGCGTAGTATTGCAATAAACATTAATAACAATTATAAATTGTGTAAAGTTATCTCTTTTTAACCGGCTTCAAAAAGGACGAGGAGGAAAAATATAATTGCAGAGTATAGAAATATTGGACAAATATATATTTTTTTGTCTTTCGATTTCATTTATTATTTTTTTATACGAAACAGCATACATATATAATAGTATTATAATAAACACATATAGTAATTCTTCTCGTATGGCTCCATTGTCATCATTTCTAGATCTGATGATAGAATCCCAGGGACATCCAAGGGAAATTGTTCCCTTGGATGTCCCTGGGATTCAATCAACAATTATTGCCATACAAGAAAATATTAACATACACAGGTGATACAGATTCCAAAAATAACGGGATTAAAATTGCAAATAGATATTTCACTCAATCTCAATTAATTAATAATTTTACGTATTATTGTTTAATTTTCTTAACGTTGAAGTAATTAAAATATGATTATCTTAATTTATAGTTTTTATTTAGGTTGTGCATGTTTGTACAGCTTAAGAGTCTATTTTTATTGTCTACATTATCACTACGTGACATTGGCAAAGTGAATTATGCTCGATTGGCATGCTTGAAATGCTATTTATAATATTTAATAATAAATATAAAGTAATAACAATTAAATATATTTAGTATTGGTGTTATATAATAATTATATATGGTTTTTAATTAGTATAATGTGACCAACAGAATGTTAAGTTATATTATTATCTTTTTAAATTATTGTTTCTCTTGATTTTAGAGATGCTTGTATGTCAATAAATCATATTTATTTGTAACTTATTATAGCTTCAAGGTAAATTGTAATTATTTTTTCATAATATAAGGTTAAACCTCCTGGTATTGAATTCCATAATATTGTCAATAAAATTTTGCCAAGATGCTGTTTCATGAAAGGGTAACATATTTTGCAAGGTTTCATATGGTTTTCATCTCACAGAAAACTTTTCAAGACGGAGACGCTAAGTGATTCTGACGTTTGTTAACGATGTTGTCTCTTGGTTTTGTGTTGAGAAAATCTAAACTCGAATGGATTTTCTTTAGTAAACATCCAGCACTTTTAATTGGGTTAAATAAATTTAATTAAATTGTTATAAGTAAATATTGCTACTTACGTAGCATTGCGTAGTCTTACTAAGATAAATTTAAGGCTATGTTCAGATTTAAATTTATTTATTGATTACATACTACTGAGGTCTTTTCATGCATTGTTATTTAAAGTATGAAGTATTTTTTAAGGTTCCTTCGCACATCAAAAGGTAAAAACGGGTCCCTTATAGAATTACTTTGTTGACTTTGTTTGTCAAGAGCATGTATCTCGAGATCGATAGATGTACCGATCTGAAATTAATATTAAATATTCAAATCTAGGGTTCCTTGGAGGCTGGAGCACAGAAAAAATCAAGTTTCTACCTTAACGCAATCTAAAATTATGAGAGTTTATGCATCATTCAAAACCGTGTAACAAAACCTGTTGACACTTCCTGTGGACAATTATTAAATTTGGCAAAAAGTGAGATCTTGCAGTATGAAGGTTAGGCCACAGTAACCATTTTAATATATTTAATTTAAATTTATCGGATTATTGCTAATGCATTTTCTATAATTTGGTAATGATCCTTATCAAAATAAATATAATAGTCACCTAGATTAAAATTATATTTTACTGTAATGGCACAGTATGACTAATTCGAACGAAAAAACAAGAATTAATGTTATTTACTTCAATTATTAAGACGTCTGTTTTCGATTTCGTTGTGTTGTCATGGAATTAAATTCTTGAAATCAAATCACGTTTAGTTACTATGCAAATAATTGAACATTGCGAAGCTTAAATATCGGGCCCCGAATTTACGAGAATAAGCCTTCGATTGCTAATTTTGCTTAATCCGCTGTAATAATTCTAACACGATATATAATAATAAATAGTATGATTCTTTTTTGCACTTTTAAGTCAGTACAGTTTAATTATGATATAAAAAAGGGCATTATTTTATTTTTGTAAACGCCACAGTTTGGGTTCGATTTCCACTATATTTAAATAAATTTACCAAGAATAAGCACAGTAAAAAGCAAGCAATGTCACAAAAATTGGACGGGAGTGGAGTGTCTAAACATAAAGTTCTCTGAGAATGCCTTGCTATATGTGGAGTACAGCGTGAAGCTAGATTCTTTATTTAAATATATAAAATATTCCTCATTACAGTTAAGGCAAAAAGATAATTCATGTATATATTTTTTCTATCTGTAAACTAAACAGGGAGCAGACGTACGTGAGAATTTTGTATAATATGAACTAAAATTACCCTCTATTTGAGGCTTGGTTTGTTTTGGATTTCTGCCATGGCAACATGAGATACATTAAAATGTTCCTTGTGTTAGGTTAACATAGCGGTTAGCATAATCATCGTTAAGATTATTTTGGTAATGTAACTAAGATTTTTGGCCCATATCTTTAATTATCTACTAGCGGCACCCATGCGGCTACGCTCGCTTAAAATATACGAATATTTATATAAGTGTATTTAAGAAAAAACCGGGCAAACGCGAGTCGGACTCGCCCACCGAGGCTTCTGTATCAATTTCAAAATTTTGATTGGGAAATATCTTATAGGTTTTGAAGGTGCCGCGAATAAAGTTAACAAACTTAACAACAAGCTGCCAGTTTCCCGCCAGCGTTGTCAAAAGACCAATAAGCCAGCCACAGCAGAGCGTCAGCCGGCACTTCTACCATATGTGAAGGGGGTTACAGATAGGATTGGCAACATCTTAAGAAGAGCTTCCATAATAACCATATTCAAACCTAACAAGAAAGTGAGCCAATTCTTAAGACCAGTGAAAAGTAATATTCCTTTACAGAGTGCACCTGCACTATATACAAACTATATACAAACTAGACTGTGACTGTGGCTTATCATACATCGGTCAAACAAAGGGAAGCGGTGTTAGGATAAAGGAACACATCTCCGATATCAAGAATAGGCATGTATCGAAGTCAGATGTGTGTGAGCATACTGTGGATAAACCCAGACACTACATTAGGTTTGATAAATCTTCGCCAAGGAAAACAGATATATAGAATGATCCGCGAGGCTACTGAAATACAAAAACATCCTAATTTCAATAAAGAGGATGGCTGGAAACTTTCTACCACCTGGGACCCACTCATAAAATCATTGAAGTCTCAAATCCATCATACCAGAGGGCAAGATACTATCAGCTCATTCTGCAGAAATCCAGGGCAGTACGCGAGGCAATTAAGAAATCGTTGGCGGTAGTTTGATATAATAATTATGTCAACTGACAGACAAATGCCACCTCAGTCTACCCGTGACCACGGACTACTGCAAAGTGTTTGAAACGTCGGGTTTCCAAAATGTAAAACCTTAAATATACGCGTTTAATCCGGTAAAATAGTTTCATTTAAAATTAATTTGATTATCGTATTCAATAGTTTTTTTTCTAGTTATTTCATATCTGTCTAGGTAAACAGTAACTGCGCATAAACTGTAAACGTCTTGAGTGCCTTGAGAGGGTGTCAATAACATTTGATAATCCTAAATCTCGATCTGTTTTATAATCATATTTTTAATCATTATACAAACAATAATTAACAAACAATAAAACATTGAAAACTAAAGCTTAATCTAAAGAAAAACTAAACTTAGCGAATTCAATAAAGCTGTTTTATATGATAACTTTTTAAGGAAGTAGCAGTTTTGTCAAACACCATAATTTAAATTGATATAACATTTTTATTGTATTAAAATGGTCTTTATATTGCTCCACAATCCCCTCTATATTTTAGTGTTAGTGTCATAATAATCGCTTCAGCTGGTCTGGAGGTAAACCTGGATAAACAGAAAGACAGAGAAAAATGTTAAAATTTGTTTAATTGTGTTTTGGTATCGTATAAATAACTATATGCACTTGAAAAAACAAATTTATATTGATATCAAAAAAAGACGCTTTAATTTTATTTTTATGTAAAGATGTATAGATAGATATAGGCAGACAGTAATTTAAGTTTTTTTTTCAGTTTTACGCTATCCCTAATATCCCACATATAGCGGAATCTAGTGTTAAGACACTGTTTTATCCACTTTCTGTGAAATTTTCAAGCCATTGCGTATCGAGTGGCGGAACCCAACGCCACGCTTTGCCTTGTTGCAAAAGCGAAGAAATGAAAATATTAAATCAAATCAAATTAGCTTCGCGCTGTATCTCACACACAGCAGGGTAGGCAGAGGGAAACCTTGTGTTAAGACACTCGGTCTCACTCCAGAGACAGATATAGCAACGCACTTCCATACGACATAGTTCCTAGGCCGGTACGCAACGTGGCCATACCATCTCAAGCGACGCTCTTCGACCGTCGATGACGTCACTAACCACAATACCACTTGGAATAAATTTGTTGCGTATCCAGTCAGATCGCGTTACACCACACATCCTCCTCAGCATCTTCATTTCCGTGAAGTGAAACCCATTGAGTGTGCCGAGATAACCCTGGCCAACATTCGCTGCCGTATAAAAGAACCGGTCGGTTGATGCTCTAGTTTGTCAGCCCTTTGAGCTTGGGCAGTATTCTGCATTAAGATCCGATTCCTGACTCCTGATACCTGACTGAAATCCTACTGTAATCTGGAAGGATTTGGTGTCGCCAAAAGCAGTCCTAACCATAGAAGTAGAGTCATAGTACATGTCTCTGTCAAATGGCCTCAGGGATCTTTTGGGATCGCAATACCCACCAATTACACTGACGAAGTACACAGTCTAAGACTTTCTGCAGATCTAAAAAAGTCTCATGCAGAGTTCTCCTTTTTCCCTGTATGTTCCCATCGAAGTTCTAAGGGCGTAAACGCTGTCCAAAGTGCCCGATTCTGGCTGAAATCCATATTAGGATTCAGAAATAGTACACTCTTGGCGGAGCCTGATATCGATGATGCGCTCGAAGAGCTTCATGGTATGACCAGTAAGCTTAATGTCCCTATAACTACCACAATCTTGAACGCTGCCCTTTCCCTTCTAAATAGGGGTAATTAAACTAAGCCGCCACTGGTGTGGCATCTTTCCAGTATCCAAAATATGGTTAAAAACGTAACCATTAAAAGAGCCCAATGATTTCCTTGCGTCAATCGGGATTTTATCAGGTCCCACCACTTTTCCGTTAATCATGCGTCAAAGGCAATTACGAGTTTCGTCAAAGGTTATTGGAGTAATAAGTCCGAGGTTAGGAGGTGGATGGTAAGGAAGATAGTACGGGTGCTGTGTGTTCAGCACCTCCTGGAAGAAGCTCTCCATTACTCCTTCACAGAGGCACAGAGCAGTGTCCCCTGGGAATCTCTGACGCAAAGATAATTTGCGATATCTTGCGTCGCTTTATCCCGGGCTCGTGTCAGTTTGCATATGATCTTCTGCCCGTCCACAGTTTCAAGTTTATCATATAGTGGTGATAAACTAACTGCGGGCTCTGGTTACATCTGGTTACATACTCTTTAATATGGTTAAAACATAATATTTAAAATAATTGCTAATTTCAACGGTGCTTTAATAATCTTTTTCTTTTCGTATATTTAAAATATCGTCTTTTTCGGTAATAAGGAACGTCAAGAGGCTAACGATATAATAGGGTTAAACGTAATTAATCAGCAGCGCTGATATTATCAGGTGCTAGTCGGAATAAGGTGCGAGAATCGTTTACAACACGCCACTATATAATATAAATTGTTATTTACGAAAAATGAATAAAATTTAGGTACCATTTACGAAAATGACGGCAGTGTTTATATTATTTGCTTCCCGGTGTATTCCACACATAGCAGGGCCACTCCATTTGCATTAAGACACTTCTGTTCCCCACCTTTTGCAGAAGGAATTCTGGAGGAATTGAGTGTTGAGTGGCGGAACTCAACGTTGCACTTTGCCTCGTTACAAGAGTTAGGAAATCAAAATTAAATATGCCATTTCCTCGAGTAAATATAACCTGTCTGCTTATGAGAAATCCTTAATTTAAAAAAAAAACACAAAAATATTTTTATTTTAAGCTTTTCTTTAGTAAGAAAATCAATTTACCATAAGTGTGGCAATTTCATACTTAGACAAGGGTATCATAGTTAAACAATACAAGATGATATTATAATAGAAATGATTAAAGAATTTTCTTATAAGACAGATAGCAGTAATCTTCAACTTTAGTGAGATAGACGAAAAACGGCACCTATCAAATTCTTGCAATTGGACCACGATATTTAGTACTAAAGCAGGTAATAATTTAAAAAACCGATTTGTAACTACCTCCACACAATCGAAGTAAGTGGTTAAAACCGTAAAGCAAATGATCTATAAAATGTGCTTGTGACGACATAAATTTTTCAGCTACTTTACGACTATGGAAACGCGGGCCAGGATTATAAATTTAATTGAAAAATGCTTAGAAATTGAACTTTATTTTTTTTGTTGCAAAAAAATGTGCATCTATGTTGTTTACAAATATGCATTCCGATAGAAAAATATTATTAAATATTAAGTTTGTAGATGGGTTTGAAGGAACGAGAAAATATTCTTACCACACAAAAGTAAGATGGCAATTATAATTTTGGGTGAAATTCAAATTAAATTTGATAAGGGATTAATTTATTTCTTTGAATTTTAATCTTCTCAGGTAAATTGCTGAAATAATTTTGACGATGGACTGTTGGTACAGCTAGGGTAATACAGATCACACACATGAAGATGCCGCCATTTGTTAGTGATGTTACATAAATATTTTTATTACAATACAAAAAAATCTACACCTGATGACAGACTACCGTTATGTTTGTCTCTTATTAGGTTAGGTTAAAATTACTACAAAAAATATTATCTTTACAAGCATTGCGTGTTTAATTACGAAACTCTATGCCGCGCTTTGCCTCATTACCAGAGAGAAGAAATAAAAATAATTAATATTTCATTTCCTTGAGTGGAAATCGAACCCACAACCAGTCGTGTTTCCAGTCGCACGCTGACTAGCCACAAAGAAAGTAAATCATTGCTTTTAATTAAATAATAACTTGTTGCACAACAGAAGAAGTAACAGTATATTTCTTTGCTTCCAAATATCAAAAATAATATAAATTATAAGCACAAATGTAATCAAGAACATAATTTCTATTATCCCAGCTAAATTGAAATAAACGCAGGCACAACACGGTTACAATGAATGGGTATAATCATCTGCTACAAATGAAGATCACGCGAACCCTACTAAAACTTATACATAGTTTCGGTTTCCGTGCGCACGCTATATTATTATTTGAAATTGAAGTGCTAAATAATATTGATAATTTGTTTGTAATTTAAAAGATGTCTAAATATTTTTATATTTTTAGACTGTTTAATTCAATTTTGGTGTTAAAATAATAAAAAAATAAAATCAGCTTCACGCTGTATCCCGCACACAGCAGGGAATGCAGAGGGAACCTAGTGTTAAGACACTCCGTTCTCCACTTTCTGCCGAATTCTGGAGGCATTGCGTGTTGAGGGGCAGAAATCAACGCCGCGCTTGACTTCGACACCAGAGCGAAGAAATGGAAATATAAATTTAAGTAAATATTTTATCTCCTCGACTAGGGATCGGACCTACAACCAATCGGTTTTACAGTTACACTTTATGCCGCTGCGCCACGATGGATGGCCTCAATTATATAATGCTAAATTATATAATTTTAATTTAAAAAAGTAGTTATCGTTATTTTAAGTAATTTGTCATTTTCTGTTTTTTATTTTTTTTTAAGAAAACAATAATGAAAACCGGGTTTGAAACCAAAAAAAAATTACCTCCAGACCGTAGGCTATTACCATACTAAATTTCATCCATTTTTGCGTGATTGGTGAACAAACAAATATACAGACAGACAGATAGACAGATAGACAGATAGACAGACAGACAGACAGTCAGACAGACAACAATTCTGATGCTGAGTAGTTTTTTAGCTTCTAGAATCGATATATTAACCGACCTAATTTAGTTTTTTTATATCTTTCATGTACAGAATTGACTTTTCTATCCTTTTATTATATATAGAGATGATAAAAATATTTATTTTTTTACATTTCAAAGTTATTAGCTTATCCATTATTACTTATCAAAATGTTACAATCAAACTAAAAGTCATTATAAACTATATTTACGCTTCAGTTATTCTGTTAAGATATGACTACACTCCCATAAAATATTGTTTATTCAAGGATGTATAATTAAAAAAATAATAATAATAATAATGTTTTATTATTCAAACATTTATTATTTCCATGTAGAAGGTTAGATTGATGAATAAATCTTATAATAATAAAATCGAAACGCAGCGAATATCAGGCAATAGAAATGAATAAACATCACAATCTAACAGACCTCGTGCACTGATCTGATAATTAATCACAAAGCGAGTCACTCAATCTCGACAGGAATTGCCTGAATCCGAATATGACATACCTCGCAGCGTGATAGATGAAGATGTCCGCATAGATCATTATTAACGTTCTTACGTTTTGGGTAAAAGCGACCTTAGTGTTGGGCGTTGTGAAAATCATATTATCTTTGTATGAACTTTGTATTTTTGGTAAATATAAATATGTCTTAATGTTATTTTTAATAGCTGGTTTCTTGGTTGTTATTGCAGCGAATAGTACAAAAGAAAAATGAAAGAAACATAAAAAACTGTAAAAAACCAGTTCAACGCTAACGGCATGATGCAGACATATGTACATGGTTACATTCATATTTATTGTACTATTTAAACGTTAGAGGCCGGTCGTGGCGCAGCGGCACAAAGTGTGACTGTAAAACCGACTGGTTGTGGGTTCGATCCCCACTCGAGGAGATGAAATATTTACTTAAATTTATATTTCCATTTCTTCGCTCTGGTGTCGAGGTTAAGCGCGGCGTTGAGTTCTGCCACTCAACACGCAATGCCTCCAGAATTCGGCAGAAAGTGGGGAACGGAATGTCTTTTACTGGGTTCCCTCTGCCTACCCTGCTGTGTCCGGGATGCAGCGTGAAGCTAATTTATTTTTTATTTAAACGTTAAGGTTCCTAATTTTATGAAATATGTAAATAATAACAATGTTCTAAGAGATTATGAATCGTACAATCTGATTAAAATAGTCGATAATGAGTCACTTCAATTTGATTAAAATAGTCGATTCTTCGTAAAAAATCCTTAACGTTGCCTAATCTATCTACAGTTATACTATTATAGTATTATATATGCGATTAAACTTGAAAAATCTCTTAGTAATCAAATTAATTATATATTTAGCTTATTTTATAAACGTAATTAATTAGTATTATTTTATATTGGTAAGTAATCAATTAAATTAATTTAACTTGTCTTTCGATATAATTTTGAATATTATCACAAACTTGAGAATTGTTTTCTTAACTTTAGAGTAATCATATTATTTAATAATTAAATATTCTTTTTTTTATTATTTTTTTAAATACACTTTCGAGATCTAGTACAAAAAATGGTAATGATTAAATTTTTGTTCTATTATTATTCTAAATTTAAATAAGCTTGAGACAAAAAAAGGCAACTGTTTACTAGTAATAAAAAAACACAATTATGTATATCTACCATCTGCGCTATTTCAATATGACCATATTGTGTTATCAGTACATTTAAATCAGTGCACTATGTGTGAAAAAAAAATTATGTAATTAATCCAGCACATAGATATATATTTTTTCATACAGGGAAATAGGAAATAATTTAAATATTGTAAATATACCAAAAAGTAAATTGACGAAATATATAAATTAATTCAGCATACTTAAGAGCCGTCGATTTATACCAATATAGGTTGAATTTTACCCAAGGTACTAAAAAAACACAATAAGTGCTCTGTAAATATATATTAGAACACGAATGCAATTCAGTAAAATAAATAAATTATAATGTAGCTCATAAAGGCGAAGCTGCGGGTGGGTCGCTAGCTAATTATAATAATATGAAAATATATTGTAACAAATATAATTGTTTAAGACACAGTAAAGTACACATAATGCATTAAAATTTTAATTAAGCCTTTTTTTTTATGGAAAAAACAAGGCAAACNACTTTTGCGCTTCATTTATTCTTAATTAATTATTTATTTCCATTTTGTTGACAATTACTTGAATAGTTCTTACGTAATTGATGGTTTGGTGCAATTGGAAAATTCCAGTCTTTACAAAGGGTATAATAATGGACATAATATATTTTAATAATCATTTACTATTAAGAAATTGTATCACTATATAATAAGACAGTAAAAATATTTTGTCTGTACATTTAGTAATTTTGACTGAAATGGATAGAGGGACACTTAAAAAGAATAATAGAAAGCAAAAATATTTTTTTTAATTTCTTGTCTGTCTGTCTGTCTGTCGATATGTATGTCCACATTTTTCTCTGAAAGTACTGAACCGATTTACTTAAAAGTTTCACCAATTGCTTTGTTTTAACTCAACTTAACTACTAAAGTTTGGTTCATCAAAATCGGTTCATTAAAAAAAAGTTATCGTCATTTGAATGAACTCAAGGCATTAGTTTGCCTGCGAATGTTATATAGCAATCGCGCTGGTAAGATTCCTGGCTAAAGAATGACATTCGAAACGTCTTGGTTATACGATTATAAAAATAAATTTTGAAGCACTCTTATACAATATTTTGTACAATAAAGTAAACAAAATTGAATTGTTAGTGGGGATTATTTTATAAATCATATCATTTAAGTTTAAGTCGTAATTAATTCAACACAGAGATAAAGAACGATTTGATCTTTAAAGAGATATCAAGCAAATACATAGATTTTTTGGTTCGTTCGTTCTTTTGAAATAAATCTATATAAAAATGCCTAAAAACATCCTTTCTACGCGTACACTGTAATAACTATTATACATATGTACCAATTGTACATTTAGCTAATAATATATGTAACTATTATAATTTAAAAACTGTACAGGAGTTAATATGCAAACATTACAGTTATTTTACAAAGAATATTATGAATCCTTACCCAAATCAATAATTTAACATTTAAGGCTGTTTCTGAAGCAGTACATTAAATTATTAAGTGACATCAGCACATTTAACAGAGCTTTAAAAAACATAACATAGGTAAAAAGAACGTAATGTTACAAAAATATATACATATAATAAATAATTAGCTTTATGTATATTTTATGAATATCAAATATCAACATTGGTCGTATTTTTTAGTTCGAAACAATCAAAAATTCTTATAGAAATTACGATAATGTCGTAAAAAAATCATATTAGAATATTACAGATTAAAGTAATAAAAAAATCATATTAGAAGTCATTATAGTTGTCAATCAATTCTGCTTATTAAATCAATAATCATGTATTTTAAGCGGGCGAAGCCGTGGGCGGGCCGCTAGTCATGAATATATAAACAGTTCAGTGGTAATAAGTGGTGCAAATATTGATAATATTTTTTTCTCTCTTGTAGATTTCAGCATAACATAATATGAAAATGTTGTTTATAGTATCTGTAAAACAATATATAATATATTATATAATATTTTTACTTTAATAAAATAGCAAATTTAATATATATTTTTTTCTTTTTGTTGGTTTGAAGTAAAAGATAAAATATGAAGTATAATTATAATCTTGATGTCTTCATCACCACAACAATTAGTCTAATTAATTTCTGTTTTGTTTGAAATATTGCATTATAGGAGGTAATGGGTAGTTGATAAGTACTAAGTAATACACACATAGACGATTACTTTATTTCACATCTTTTTTTGTGAAATCTTTAATGCCCAATTAGTATAGTTCTGTTCGTGCACCAGTAAAAACTACACTACTTTAGTAAAAAATAAATAAGTAAAATAAAAATATGAACGGAACGGGAACGGAGTATCTTAACACTAGATTTCCTCTGCCTACCCTGCTGTATACGGGATACATCGAGAAGCTGTTTTATTATGATTAAAATAAAAACATCGCGTTTTGTGAGCATCAAATACATAATTACTTTGTCATAGCAGTCTAGCATATTTCAACTGCACATAAAAATTATGTCCATAGGTGTATATGGAAGCAACGAGCCCTACATTAACATATACAAGCTTAGTAGCATGCCAATGGAGAAACCAATGGACAAAGATGGGCTGATAATACTCGCCGTAGGATCGAGGTCTAGAATTGGATCACCCTACTACTTTTTAACGTGTTTACTGGTACTTTTTAACATTTTTAAAGTGTTATTCCACACTTAGGAAAGAAAAATACTTATTTATAATAGAAAACATATAAAATATATAAAAATGTTAAAAACATTTAATAAATAGCATTCTCCCTTGCCAGACGATAATTCTTAGCAATTATCTTTGGGTAGCGGAAATTTGTAAAAATCTCCCTGCAGAGATACTAACAACATAAATAAGTTGTAACAAGCATATAAAAATTTCGACGTAGCTTGATGAGAACGTATGGCTTACTGGTCAGAGCGCCTGGTCGGTTTCAAGGAGGCGCGGGTTCCAGTCCCGCTACATTCAAATTTTTCTAAATAAGTATTTTTCTTTCCTAAGTGTGGAATAATACTTTAAAATGTTAAAAATATTTAATAAATAAAATTCTCTCCTGCCAGACGATAATTCTTAGTAATTATCTTTGGGTAGCGAAAATTAGTAAAAATCTCCCTACAGAGATGCTAACAACATAAATAAGTTGTAACAAGCGTATAAAAATTTCGACGTAGCTTGATGAGAACGGATGGTTTAGTGGTCAGAGCGCCTGGTTGGTTTCCAGGAGGCGCGGGTTCTAGTCTCGGTACGTTTAAATTTTTATACGTTTTCTAAATAAATATTTCACCCTGGTACTGTTGGTATCGTTATAGGGATCGAGTAAAGTACATGTGGTAGAGTCACGTCGCCAGTAATGGCATTACGCATGGGCAGATTCAACCGGATTATTACCACCTTCGACATTTAACACTGACGTGAAGTAGTTGTTTTTTGCCGCTGCGTTTCACATTAGGTAATGCTGGGCTTCGGTGCGCAACCCCCACCCTTTCCTGGAATATGATAGCGGCACTTAAAGACAAACTACTCCAGGAGGTACGAGCACCTCCAGTATTGGAAAATCCTTCCCTGACTCTTTAAACTCAGGCCGCCCTTTGAATTCTGGGGAGGGCACAGTTCGGTGCGCTATGGATAAACGAGGCAAACGGGGCGTACGCTTCACGGCAAACCCTACCACGCTTAACGTGGACTTATGCAATTTCAGGGGTCTGCACTCCATCCTGAATGCCGTCCACCACCATCTCGAGGCGGCAAGGCCGGCCTTATTATTCCTGACGAAGACTCAGATTGCCCGACTACAAAATCGGACATAACTTTATGGTTTGTGCTTGGATTCGTAAGGTAGAACTTAAATTTTCGTCGTCTTTCTAATTTTGAAAGTCGGGACCTGTCAACTATCTGGGACCATGTTGATTCGGACGCTCGTGTTTGAGTCTACGCGTGTACAGATCCCACAGTGGTATTGCAGAAAAGGATCGTAGATATGCTCTCACAGATCCTCTTCGCTGAGGTGGTGATACTTGGCGATTAAGACACTTCTGTTGCCCACTTTTCGCCGGAGGAATTCTGAAGGAATTCAATGTTACGTGACGGAAATCAATGTTGCACTTTGCCTCGTTACAATACAAACTGTCCGTATATGAGAAATCCTTGATTTAAAAACAAAAAAAAAACAACAACACAAAAATATTTTTAATTTAAACTTTCTTCATTAAGAAAATAAATTTACCATAAGTGTGGCCATTTCATACTTAGACAAGGGTTTCATAGTTAAACAGTACAAGATGATAATAGAAATGATTAAAGAATTTTCTTATAAACATGCAGTAATTCATTTTCAATTGGGCAACTTTAATGAGAGAGAAAGAGAAACGACACCTATCAAATTCGTGCAATCACCAGGACCACGATATTTAAAACTAAAAATGGTAATCATTTTAAAAACCGTTCTGTAACTACCTCCACACAATCGAAGTAAGTGGTTAAAACCGTAAAGCAAATGATCTATAAATTGTGCTTGTGACGACATAAATTTTTAACTACTTTACGACTATGGGAAACGTGGGCCAGGATTATAAATTTAACTGAAAAATGCTAAGAAATTTAACTTTATTTTTTGTTGCAAAAAAATATGCATCTTTGCTGTTTACAAATACGCATTCCGATAGAAAAATATTATTAAATATTAAGTTTACAGATGATTTTGAAGAAATGAGAAAACATTTTTACAATAGAAAAGTAAGATGGAAATTATAATTTTAAATGAAATTCAAATTAAATGTGATAAGAGACTAATTTATTTCCTTTAATTTCAATCTTCTCATATAAATCGCTTAAATTATTTTGACGATGGACAGTTGGTACAGATAGGGTATGCTGGCATTTTTAGTGATGTTACATAAATATTTTTATTATAATACAATACAGAAAAATCTACACCTGATGACAGACTACCTTTATGTTTGTCTCCTATTAAGGCCTTAGCATATACGTAAAATGTGCATACATTTTTTTAGCTTCACGCTATATCCCGTACATAGCTGGGTAAGCAGAGATAACCTACTTATTATTTGTTTAATTTCCTCGAGTGTGAATCGAACCCACAACCTGTCGCGCTTACAGTCGCGCACATGTGGTCCTGCGCCGTGACTAGTCTCTGTGCATATATTATATAACATGCACATATTAATTTACATAAAGAGGTAAAATAAGAAATTATAATATCAAAAACAAGGTAATGATAGCAAAATAAAGTTAAATGCAAATAAACGTAAATATAATCAATTATTTATAAGACTAAAAATACCTACCTACTAAAATTGTGGCTATGATCAAGCCGAACCGAGGACGTACTGTACTATAAAACGTAGTATTATATCCCTCGGCATGTATTATTAGTTATTTTATTATGCTTTCTGTTCACAATGTCATTTTACTAAAATTACACTAAATAGAAATATAATTAATCTTTATATTATATAATACTATATAAATATATAATTAATGATCTTATACGAACCTTATAACACAGACCGCAAATATATACAAACCTATATGTATATTGTAAACTTTCTCTATAGTGAAACTTCCAACCACAACTATCGTAAGTAAATAGATCGAAGTTGTATCATGAAACCATATATTTTAATTAAGAAATAATAAGACATTCCTTAGACTTATAAAACCTCTGTTTTTTAGAGTTCCGTACCTTTTAAGGAAAATGGTGACCATTATAAGATCACTTTCTTGTCTGATTATCGGTCTGTCTATCTATCTGTCTGTGTGTCTGTCTATCTGTCAAGATCCTTTATCTCAGGAACGCTTGGAGACATCGAGTTGAAATTCAAACCTTATACTCAGGTCTACAGCTCCATGATTTCCTGAAAATAAGTATTTATACATTTACTTAAAAAAAATATGGCTGTTTATATCGCAAAAAATGCGTATTTCAACAGTATAAAGGGAATCAAAATTAATAGGGTACTTCTGGTTGACCTAGAATTATGAAATTTGGCAGATAGGATCTAGTTCAAGTGAGGTATCAGATGAAAGGGCTCTGACTAAACTAGCTGGCTGGCTTGAATTTTAGAAAAAGCTCGAGACCTCCAATTTTTGTACGGAATCCTCGGTGGGCGAACCTAACTCGTGTAGTCCGGTTTTTAAATGGATATATAATACTAAACCCTGTATTAGTCATCAATGCCTGTACCAAATGTTTCCTTTTCAACTAAAATGGATATTAAAACATGTTTTTACAAATGTTATCAGAAACTGTAACTTTCTATGTTACTATTTTATGCACGTTTCTTTCAAGCATTAGTCCATCTTTCCATCGCTGTTGCAAAAGTAAAAGGGTTTATTTCAAACATCAAAGAAAGGCGAGTAGCTTTAAAACTTCTAAGAAACTTTCAGTATAGTTTTTCAACGGATAATTTAGATCCAATATCGAACTATAGTTTCTTTCAGTTGATTTTTTATAAATGTTTTTGCTGAAACACGAAAATCTTTTTATGATGTACTAGCGGGCAGCTTGAACTATACGAATATTTATTAAATATATTTATGAAATTATTTTAAGTTTTTAAAAGGATTAGTTAGAAAGTATAAGCTTAAACAATCAAAATAAACCGAAAAATAATAATAAGTACCTAGATATAAGTAAAGGAAATAAAATTCTTAATATTGGAAAAAATATCAATGTAATTGAAATGAACAAATTAAATTAACTAAAGGAAATTTTAAATATTAAAAATAAGAAAAATATGAATTATTGTTAAACAGCAAATAACCACATAAAAATTAACAGTAGATCGGAAATGTATGAAAATTTACAAAACCGTGACGGTCGCCCGCAACGTGCAACTTGTAGGCTAGGTCATTTTGAATCAGTGATATCTCCTAATTATAAATATAATTAAAATTAAAATATAAAAAAAATATATTAAATTTAAATGCTTTCGATTGAAGCTAAATAAGTTTATTTTAAATATATTATGTAATTTACCCGCAATTTCATGATTTTTAAATCAAAATACAATAATTTGTTTCAATTTAGCCAGAGCCCTTTCATCTGATACTCACTTGAACAGATGCTATCACAATGCAAATTTAACAATTCTAAGTCAACCGGAAGTACCCTATTATTTTCAAATCAGCTTTACGCTGTATCCCGCACATAGGAGAGTAGGCAGGGGGAACCTAGTGTTAAGACACTCCGTTCCCCACTTTCCGCCGAGTTCCGTAGGCTTTGCGTGTTGAGTGGCGGAACTCAACGCCGCGCTTTTGACTCGACACCAGAGCGAAGAAATGAAAATATAAATGTAAATAGATATTTTACTTCCTTGAGTGGTGATCGAACCCACAACCAGTTGATTTTATAGTCACACTTTGTGCCCCTGCGCCACGACTTTTATACTGTCGAATTATGCGTTTTTGACGATACAACAACCATATATTTTTTTAAGTAAATATATAAATACTTTTTTCAGGAAATCATGGAGCTGTAGATCTGAGTATATAGTTTGAATTTCAACTCGATGTCTCCAAGCGTTCCTGAGATAAAGGCTCTTGACAGACAGACAGACATACAGACAGACAGACACACAGACAGGTAGATAGACAGACAGACAAATAGTCGGACAGACAGATAGTTAGACAAGAAAGTGATTTTATAGAGTTCACTATTTTCCTTAAAAGGTACGGAACTCTAAAAAACACAGGCTTTATACATTAAAAATGTAAATCAACCTCTTTGTTTAATAAAAATATGTTTTTAAAATAAGTAATATAGAACTGTCACCAGAGAACGTTAATAAAATGAACGCTTTATGTGATCGGAAAATTCGAGATATACTTTTAGATTTGGAGCGGAAGAAGAAAGAGGTCCTCTAGAATAACATATTGTATTAGAATTTAAGATAGACATTGTACAAGCTCAATAGTATTTTACCCTGGAAGAAACATAAGTTCTGTAAAAGGCTCGAGGTGTTTAATTTCACTACAAAAAATGGTTAATTATTATGAGTATGAGGCATATAGACCAGTAATTTTTAATGAATGTCTAAGGGATGTCTTATTATTTGTTACTTAAAATATATGGTTTCGTGATACAACTTTATCTATTACTTACGATAGCTGTGGTTGGAAGTTTCACTATAGAGAATGTTTACAATATACATATAGGTTTGTATATATTTGCGGTCCGTGTTATTATATAAGGTTCGATAAAGTTAGATCTATTCTGTATATAAAACAATTACATGAAAGTTAAAAACATTTTTTTTAAATCTTTTAATCTGCATAGTATAGCTCACGATTCGATATTTTTGGGGTGCTTAAAAGCAGCTAGGCACCGTTGATAAATCGTATAAGGCGTGAAACGTGAAATTTGGACAGATTTTCATAGTCTGGACAGCCACTAAGAAGGAATTTTGAAAAATTTTAACCCTACAGGGATGAAATAGGGGTTGAAAGTTTGTATGGATCTTTTTTTTTGTCAGCACCGAGTTTTATAAAATTTGAAATTCAGACTCTTAAAAATATTTTATTGAACACGTGTTTCGTGGTTTTTTTAGAATTCACCCCTAAGAGTGCAAATAAGCGGGCGAAGCTGCGCGCGCCCACTAGTTGATTATACTTAGGTTTATTTGCATTTAAATTTATTTCGCTATCATTACGTTGCTTTTCCTATTATAATTTTTTATTTTACCTATTTATATAAATTAATATGTGCACGTTATATATGCACAGAGACCAGTCATGGCGCAGGACCACAAGTGCGCGACTGTAAACGCGATAGGTTCTATTCCACACGAGGAAATTAAATATTTAATATTTTCCTTTTCTCGCTCTAGTATCGAGGCAGAAAGAGTTTCGCCACTCAACACGCAATGCCTCCAGAATTCGGCGGCGGTGGACAAAGAATGTGTCTTAATGGGAACGGAGTGGTTTACACACTCCGTTCCCATTAAGACTAGACTAGGTTCGTAGGTTCCCTCTACCTACTCAGCTATGTACGGGATATAGCGTAAAGCAAAAAAAATATATGCACATTTTACGTATATGTTAAAGGAAAAATTTAAAAGGTAAAAATATTAACCTCTTACGGCGGTGCTGATAAACGACCTCCTTACACTTTCACCCATTTCGTTGTCTTCGTTACAATATCCCATAATAAAGGTACATGTATGAAGCTTTTAACTTTGCGTCTCATATTTTTCAAAGAAGATACATAAGAGTTGTGAGTAGAATTTACTTTATCTATTCCGTTATGTGTTTTATTTGTTCATTTAAGTAAAATTTTAACAATTTTAGTATACTATATTATAATTTTTCAAGAGACTTTGACCGGTAGCTGCCGACGCTGAGGTGAGACTGAGACAGATCACTGGAATGTATCCTAGGTTTATTTGATCTGAGTTATTAAGAATTCCGAATTCCGACTCGCTTTCTAAAGTAGTATCCGTACTTAAAACATTTCGAAACCGTAAAATCAAAAATAGAGATACTAAATATATTGATGTTACAAAATGTCGTGTTAAACCTTCAAAAGATCAAATTACATGTTTTAATTGCAATAACCCGGGTTATTTATCTCGAGACTGTAAAGAGAAAATTTCCCTTGGGCCTAACGCTATTTTACCGCAATCAAATAACAACTCTGGTTCTCGTAGTAGTTTTAGTAATGCAAAAGTTATTGAATGTAATTATTGTCATAGTAAGGGTTATTTAGATAAAAATTGTTACTGACGTCAAATAACGTAACGCCCCAAATATGGTTCTATTCCTGGTAACCTGGTAGGCAAATTGATAAGCAATTTATGGATATTGAGGGTTAAAAGGTTATTTCAAAACAAAGTATTATAGTTGTAGTTAAAATTGATAACGTTAGTTTAGAGCTGAAGTTCAATGTTATATAGGTGACAATGACATTCAATTTGATATCTTGATAAGATTTAATATTTTAACCCCAGTAGCACAATTTATGTCAATTTGACGTATATCGTAGTGAAATATCGCTGCTTTTTTCACATTTATCATCCAATTCCAACTCAGCAGTACCATCTCGTTCAGTCATTTTGTTGTAATGAAGATGTTGCACATCATTTTGACGTATAATTTAGGCTTTGTGTAACTTTTGCAATTGCTTAGAATTTCTTATTATTGTAATTTATTTGAGTTAATTATTTTATTGAGAAAATGATCACGATTGTTCTCCCCTGGATTCAGCCTCCGAACAAAAAGATTGTGTAGTTAAAGATGATATCAGGACGGATAACAAAGATGCGATATTGGACTAAATTAAGGATACAAACTAAAAAGTTTTTAAAATCAGCGATTCTTGTGACTAGATATGTTCCTCTATGTTCAGTAACAGGAATACTAATAACATAAGGTGGCCAATGAAGGTGTCTTACGAGATATCAAATATCGCTTGAACTTCTGTATCCTATACTACCAGTAATAAGATAAATGAATACGATAAACCAATGAGTCGTATAGACTTTATAAAAAAAAGCACAGTTTTGATTGAAAGCCAAAAATAAGTGATGGCTACCACTATGAAAATGTTTTAAAAAATGTGTTACAGACGTTTCCAGAAAATACTATTGATTAGCCAGAACTAAAGCAAGATATCGCGGTCTTTTCTTCATATAAAAAAGGCGGATAACCACGTATCCAGGTGGTGTGGATGATATTGTAGCTTATGACGTACTGTGCGGTTAGAAAATTCGGCGGCAGGTAACAGGTCAAACAGTTCTTCAGAACACTCCGCATGATAAATGCGATACAGAACGCACAGCGAGGAGACGTCTCTATGCAAAGCCAAAGTATCAAGCCTTTCACAGATCATTGGGTCCCCAATGACTCGAATGGCTCTACGTTGTATGCGTACAAATGGTTCAAGTTGATACTGGGGTGCACCAGCCCAGAGATGAGAACATGCTGGTTGGATTGTTGGAGGTGAAGGTGAAGTATCCTTTTTTCCAGCGCTAAATCCGTATATTGAGCTACGACGAAGATTGGGTTGTATAGATATTTTGTTGTCATATATGGCGGCTTTTTCTTCTTCGAGTAACACTCTTAGCAGACCTTTGCTTCCGACTTCAAAGGTCCTCATAATTTTGTCACAGATTGCAAGTTTAAATTTGATGGTCTCCCTTATAATTGCTGTGTACTCTAGGAATGCGTTTTCCATATGTTACATGGCATCGTTTGCTGGAGGCAGGTCAAGTTTTGTTACTTGACCTCTGCCTGCTCTAGTAATTCTACCTTTCTTTATAAATGTTTGCGTTTAATTTAGTGGTTTCATTAGTGTTGGTGGTAACTTAAACTTTTTGCTTTGTTTTTTAAGGTGTTCCTCTTCCGTGGCTATTTTTTTTTCGAGATGCTACGCTCCTCTCACCTTTTTTCATTGCTCTTAAGAAAGTCAAATCTTGTTCTCGATCTTCGTACACAACTACGTTGTCCTTTGCTGAGGCTGGAGTTCATCTCAGTGGGTCTGTGACGGTTCATTTTTCAAGATCTGATTTCATTGCGTCAACGCTTAGTGGTCGGGACCCATATTAAGCTGCTTCTGTGTTCATTGTTCATTGAGGCCAGTCGTGGCGCAGGGGCACAAAGTGTGACTGTAAAACCGACTGGTTGTGGGTTCGATCCCCACTCGAGGAGATGAAATATTTACTTAAATTTATATTTCCATTTCTTCGCTCTGGTGTCGAGGCTAATCGCGGCGTGAGTTCTGCCACTCAACACGCAATGCCTCTAGAATTCGGCAAAAAGTGGAGAACGGAGTGTCCTAACACTAGGTTCCCTCTGCCTACCCTGCTGTGTGCGGGATACAGCGTGAAGCTGTGTTCATTGTGCCCAGATGGTCAGGTACCCTGCACACCTAAACTCCGTCTCGTCCGTGGAATAGTGTTGATGAAGATCTTCTTTTTAGTTCGAGCTATCCGATATTTCTATTCGCGCGTTTTACCTTATTACCACAACGAAGACATGATAATATTAATAAATAATAATTCATATCTCCCGAGTGAGAATCGAACCCGCAATCGTCGCGTTTACAGTTACACGCTTGTGCCACTTCGCCATGATGGCCTCAATTATTATTGTTTGACGAATATTAGTGTTAAAAACGTTACGAACTTACGTTTAGGTGTCAATATTTTCATTATTTTACTATTCCCTGTTAATAGGTGTTAACTAGTAATGGGTTAAAAATGCACATTATGGTATTTACTTACTTATTAATTTTGTTTCGATATACATAAATACTGTTTTTCCATAAATAAAATAATATTATCTTATAACATTATGGATACCTGGTAAAGTAAGACCATAAATGAATCACTTTTATCACGATTTATTGAGACTTAATTATTTATCGGCAATGAATTATTAATTTCATTCTGTGATACATTGTTATCTGTATAAATGTTAAACACTTGCAAAATTATTTTTTTCTGCCATATTTTATAGCACCATTAAGCTTTTTCCATATGTGAGTAAGGGTATAAATTTCCTTATAGTATACCATCTTGTGAAAATTTACATAATATAATCAAATATAGGAAATATGGATGGAGATTTGCACCATAACCGTCATCTGTTGCAGTTAATATCGATTAAATCAAATTGCGGTTTCAGATATCATAAATGTAACCTTAGTTTTTTTAAACAACATTAATATAACTATAAAAACATTATGATGTGTCGCTATGCATTTATGCCTAGTATTGGTATGACTTGTCCCACGGTACTTGACAATACATTATTGTGAGACAATATAAAAAACGTGCGTCAATAGTACGAGTTCACTTCCACATGAGTTCCCTTGGCAACCCCAACGACGACTACGCTCTAACAGCAGCGAAGTGATTATGATTATTCGTTATAGTAATTCTGATCATACTCAATCCTCTTAGCAACCTGAGGCTATTCATATTTTGATGATAACCTCTTTGCACCTAGCATCTACGACGACGACTTTGAGTCGTCGTCGTAGATGCTAGGTGCCAAATTTCATAATTCTAGGTTAACCGGAAATAGCCTATTAATTTTCATTCCTTTTATAGTGTCGAAATACGCGTTTTTTGCTATTTAAGGCTATTATTTCTGGGATCTAACCACAAATATATAGTTATCAGATTTTTTCCAAGACAAGCTCTATCTGTAGATGCTAGTTACCAAATTTCATAGTTCTAAGTTAACCAGAAGTACCCTATTAATTTTGATTCCATTTTTAGTATCTTTTGAATTTCAACTCGATATCTCCAAGCGGACCGGTAAGGGTTCAAATGTTAGTGCTCATAACTTTTAATAATAGCCCTCTGAGTATACGTGTAGTACAGAATACTGTATCTGCAACAAATTTTGTCTATAGCATAATAATGCTATAGACAAGTTGGACGAATGAACGATTAGATATAACAAGGATAAAGGAAAAAATAGAAATACAATGAAATAAGTTAAATCCAATCGAATTTAATCTAATCTTCACTTCACGCTACACACACTACCCTAGCGGAGTAGTCAAAGGGAACGGTGCTCCAAACGATACGGTCTCGCCACTTGACACACTAGCGGGGACACCCTGGTGCGCGTAGCCATTGAGGAACGGCCTATCAGAGCGTTCTTGCGAGTTGCACGTGATGGATGGAACGTTACAACCCTCATAAGACTGACAGGGTCGCCGTGGGTAAGTCTTCCATTGTGGACTCCTAGTCTAGCCAGATTGAATTGTTTTTATTGAGTTTATTGTTTGTATTGATTAAATTATTTTTAGTGTGGATTTATTAACCTTTTATAATCCGTATATTGCAGTCTATATCTTTTTGGAGTTTTATATTTATATAATGTTTTGAATTATTCATAAAGATATTTAACATAAATATTTACATATTTAAAAATAATTATATTAAATTGTTACTTTTACCGTAGTACTGTTGTTAATAATAATAAATTAATTTGTATGTTGAAGTTTATAATATAATAACATACTTTTATTTACTGTAATATAATCACAGCGTTTCTATACTTGAAGATATAAAAACTTTCCTTAATAAGAACAGCTTTCTAATATTGTCTAAGATAGTCTTCTATCGTCTGTAACTCTCACTCGAAACAAAAAGGGATTAAAAACAAATTGTCAGAGACATAAATTAAAAGCTGGTGTTGATGAAATTCTCCCTTTAATAACGAGTGAGGTATATCTCATGGCGCTGTCGCTAATATGTTGCATTTATCATTCAATTGTCTTTGATATTGGATTTTTACTATTGAAAAGCTGTTGAATTAAGGAGATTGATGAGTATGTTTCGAGATATACCATTTTAGATAAAATCATTTATACTATTCAATAAAATGGAGATAAACGATCTTTTTCATACCTATGAAACGTTTACATGATAAATTCACGAACAGTATTTATGTATAGAGAACATAATGTGTACAAAGTTTTCTATAATTTTTTACTTTACGGGGTTTTATATATATGCAGATGGATGCAAAAAACGTGTTTATAAAAAAATATAAGCAAAGTGGTAAAACTTTTAAAATTTTAGTGCAATTTAAACCGATAAACGAACCCGTAACGGATACTTTCCAAGAACTTTACAAAAAATCATTATGTTGTCGTATATTAGCTATATCACGTACGTTAAATATGATATTATTATAATATTGGCTATTGATGATAAAATATATATAAAATTTTATAAGTTAAATAACTGAGTTAAAATTTAGTTTAATAGATTTAAACGAAAATCATTTTCATTTTAACAACTCAAAGAAATATTTATAATCGAATGTTTTGTAATAAAATAGATTTTCATTGCGGCTTGACTCGCATAGCCAAATGAAAATAAATAAAAGTTGTACATCACACTTGACGCATACTAAGTACCCAAAGTAACAGGTACCCAAAGTAACAGGTACCCAAAGTAACAGGCATAGTAGGTTACTTCGAAACAATTACCGTGATAAAAAGTATCCTGTAGATAGCTTCTCGATAAATGGCCTATCTCTATTTATTATTCTATTATTATTATTATTATTATAAAATTATAAAATAATAACGCATTTTGTCTCTGTCTGGCCTTTCTAACTCTTCTTCTTCTAAACCATCCAACGGATTTTGATGCGGTTTTCACCATTAGGTAGAGTATTTCTCAGGGAAGTTTTATATATAGTTTATTATATGTATATTTTATTGTAATTTGACCTAAGTATGATAAATGTGTTCAAAGTCCTACCCGTTTAGACACTTTCACGCATACGCTGCTTTAATGGTAAGTCCTACATGAAAATAATGTACTGAAGTATTATTCCTCTTAATAAGGTCTACAAAAAAGTCAGCGACAGCATATTCGTATCTTCTAAGGATAACATACAGTGAGCATATTTCTGTCTAAAAATAGTAATTTGAATATATTTTTTATTGTAAGGGATGTTTGTCCATAATAGTATCAATCCTTATCCTTTTAAATACTTTATTAATTTTCTACTTTAAACGAAGATAAAATTTGCTCTCACCACTATTTCGAAATTACGAATAGTTTTAGAGAAAAACGCATTTAAATGTTGATACATCACGCCGGCTATAAACTGCAGTTTTGGCCATGAGCCAAAACATGCATTTATCTCTTCCTCTCAGCATATAAATAAATATATTAGTTTTAAATGAAACTACTTTAATTGGATTAATCGCGTATATTTTGTATTATACATTTTTGGAAACTCGACATTTCGAACACTTTGCAGTAGTCCGTGGTCTACCTATACGCGATTAAATCGGTTAAAGTAGTTTCATTTAAAATGTGTAATAATCGTGAAAATAAAGGAACTTTTTAAATATATTAGTTGTCTTGGCCATTTGGTGTTGATCAAAATGTCCTTTACAGAAATTTACAGAAAATTATAATACATTACCAAAAAAATCCTTACTATGAAACGGTTCGCCACCCGCCATGCGTCCCCTTGCGTGCACCGCGCCCCGCGCTGTTTTGCACTTTTAGTTTTAATACTTTTAAATATTTATACCCGGTGTCGCTGTAAAAGCCAGTAGGACAAACAACATAAAGTTCAAGGTCGAAAAAAACGAATAAAATGCCGTCGTGACATAGTGGCACAAGCCAGCAAGTGACTTTAAACGACAGTTATGAATTCAGTTGCCACTTTGGAAAAAGAGATATAATTTATTAATATTTTCATTTCTTCATTTTGGTAAAAAAACAAAGCGCCAAAGCTACTCAATACGCGATGCTTTGAAAATTGCGCGAAAAGTAAGTGAAAATCTTTAGTTTTCAATTATTGTTTGTATTATGATAGAAAATACTCGACTATACTCGGTCTATATTATAATCATATAATATGTTTATAATATAGACCGAAATTTCAATATTTAATATTTTCCTATATAAGTTGAGACTTTCTCAAGCAGCCACGTAATTCTCGTAATTTCTGTATGATGGCAGTGATTTGTGTAACAACATATAAACTATATTTTAACCCGGAATTTTTTTTCAATTTTTTCAGTTACAGTTTACCTAGACAAATATGAAATAAGTAAACATTTTTCTATTAAATGTGACAATTGTTGCAAGCTAAATCAAATCAATTCCCAAGAGACTTAAATCTATAATTATGTAGTGCACAACAGTATGGATAACCAAACTAAAAAAATAATCCAATATTAGGGTTCTGTACCTCAAAAGGAAAAAAAAAGGGATTCCTTATAGGATCACTTCGTTGTCCGTCTGTCCGTCTTTAATTGTCATTATGCATAACGCAGGCTATAAACAGCTGTATCGACTCATGTTTCATTTATACCTTACTCTTAGCATATAAATAAGTATATTAGTTACTTTGACCATTTAATGTAGATAAAAACTGTCATTTACTGTTTTTCATTTTAATAAGTACTTTAGAAGCTGTAACACAGATTTAAATTACATTACTAAAAAAAATCTTTACTGCGATATGGCTCGACGCCCGCCACGCGTCGTTTGCTTATAAAAGTGCATCTGCCACGGCCACCTGGCTCCTTTCCTCCGGTCGTAAAAAGAGGGCCTGGTTATGTTGCCTAAGGCTGGGAAGAGCCCTGAGGGCTACCGACCTATAACCCTCGTCAGCGCGGCGGCGAAGTTATTCTTTCCACTTCTCCAGCACCACGAAGCAAGCAGTTTGGCGAGCGGGCATTCAACCACTCTGCAGGTGGCCAAAGCGGACCACTGCTGCAGCAGCGATTAACCGAAAGAAGAGTGCAATAGTTCCTCGACGTAGCACCCGCTTTCGACCGTGTGTGTTATCCGGGGCTACTTTATAAAGTGCTCAGAGCCGGCACCATCACGTCGCGCATGTCCTTACCGACTACCTACCTGATAGGACATTTTGCGTGAGAGTGGAGATTATAGCAGCACCGATGACATCCCAACGCAGCCGGCCACGATATTGGAGCTCTACGCCGACGACATTGCCCTCTCGAAGTCTCTAAATCCCTACCAAACAACCAAGAAACTCTAGCGAGCCCTTGACCTGGTGCCGAACTGGCTGATAGAGTAGAGTCTTGCCCTTAGCGTCGCCAAGAGATAGCCGATTACATACTTCGCTGAGCATGCAGGGCCAGCAGGTCCCCTGGAGCAGCAGTGCGACTATCTGAAAGTTGTTATTAACAGAAGACTTTTCATGACAGGGCAAGTCAAGAAAGCCTCCAACGCAGCGAGGACCGCAATGTTCCTGCTGCNATAAAAAGAAAGAAGTTATGCGCGTACACGTATATACATTTTTTTTACATTGTGTAGATAGCTATTTCTAGCAAATAATTTACCGAATATTGTAAAATCACTTCAGCAGCTTTAACCAGATAAGATAAAACAAGTTTAGATGCGCATTGAATAGTACCGATAAGGACTTTATCCTCGAGTTTATTTATAGTTCTTTAGGGTGTTTTATTGTATATTGAAACAAAGGTAGGTAAAAAGTTGAAATTCAGTGTTTTTAAAGTTCACCTTTTATTTCATTAATCCACACATTGATTTAAGTTAAATACTATCAAACTAATATCGAATATCGAATATAAAAATTCTTTGTTATACTAGCTTTTCTTTTTCTTTCAGCTACACGCTGTACCCCGCATGTGGTAGTGTAAGCAGAGGGAGCCTAGTGTTAAAACACACTACGCCCTCCACTTTCTTCCGAATTCTGGAAGCATTGCATGTTGAGTGGCGGTACTCAACGTCGCGCTTTACCTCGACACCAGAGCGAATTAATTTCTATTTTTATTTCCTCGAGTGGGAATCGAACCCACAGCCTGTCGCGCTTACAGTTTACGCCTGTACCCCTACGCCACGAATGGCCTACATACTTATATGCGCTAAAATGTTTTATTTTTGTAGGCAGACATTTTCATATATCTACAATATATACCTATATGTATATCAACCAGCACACGTACATATATCTACAATATATATATGTATATCAGTAGTTAAGAAGAATAGCAAACTCTCACACTAATTTTAGCTCAATTTCGTTTCACATTACTTATTTAGAGCATACTCTATTCCATTTAGCTTTTTTCATCACATTTTAAATTTTATACGAACGAGCTTTTAAAAGCAAAGTTTTGCCTATACGACAATCTAGATAGTCTTCTATAACTTATAAATATTTAAATTTAATTATAAAGAAGTAGGTATAATATTTTGTTACCGTAAAAAAATATATAGTATTATTATATAATTAATTTAGAAAATTGCAGTTATTGACTCAAAAATAGGACGGTGTGACTTATGGTGTTATTAATTATGATGAAAACTACTTATTAGGTTTTACAATTTTTGACAAGACATTTAAATCTTTATTTAATTGAGCTGATCTTGTAGAGCTCCAGAGACATTTTGTACCTTTTTTTCAATATATGTATACTTATTACACTAATGAATTTTGGCTAGTGCACCAATTTCTATTTTCTTATAGTTTAGCTATAGTCTATGACAGGACACAAGAATTACAGCGCCACGTACCGAGTTCAAATATACTTTCAAACCATCCAGGAACCTATGTGCAGCTGTTTAGGTGGTGGTGACCAGCACACGTACAGAAATATATAAATGAAATACTCATGGCCTTGTCAATGAATAAAATAAAAACACTTATTAAGAATACTTATTAAGAAAACTTAAGTGTTCCTAAGTCTGTAAAATGATAAAAATTAAACACAGGTTTTAAATCACCGGGACGACATCGAGAGTTTGCTCTATACTCGAGAGAATGGATCATTGTAATCGTGTCCTTTCATTTATTATGGGGTACTTACCCAAAGTAAAATGCAATCTTTTATGAATTTAAATCAAAATATTCTTTAGTAAATATAATACGTTATAACATTTAAATGCGTTTATAATAGCCTTTTATGAGGCCCATTTACGTATCCTTCGTAAACGTGCTAATATATTTCTCGAGCGTAAAAATAAAGGCCGATGTTACTTTCATCACATACGTACCTATTCTTCTGTTTATTAGATTCTTGCTACGTATAAGTTGTGTAGGGGATTATGTATATATTATACATATTCAGACGTTATATACACGTTCACATTATACATATATTACATTTATTTTATCTATATATATAAAAGGACTTGTGCTGACTGACTGAGGTAAGACGCACGCAGAGCCGTAACCGCTGATGGTAGAAACGTGAAATTTGGGCAGATGTTTATTTTCATATTCTGGACATCCACTAAGAAGGGAATTTGAAAAATTTTAACCCTAAAGGGATGAAATAGGGGTTAAAAGTTTGTATGGAAAATTTTTTTAATCTGTACCGATTTTTATAAAATTTGAAATTCAGACCCTTAAAAATATTTCATTACACGCGTGTTTCATGGTTTTTAAGAATTCACCCCCTAAGGGTTCAAATAAGGGGTTGAAAGTTTATATGGAAAAATCTTTAAATTGCCACCGATTTTTATAAAAATTTAAATTCAAACTGTTAAAAATATTTTATTGAACACGTGTTTCGTGGTTTTTTTTAGGATTCACTCCTAATAAGCGGGCGAAGCCGCGCGCGCCCTCTAGTATATTATATTTACTTAGATTTTACTTATTATATTATAAAATATTTTTTTATTCTCTACAAATAAGATTTAGGATATCGGCTGCTGTGACGTGGATACGATTCTTTTCTCTCGACCTGTGTTTGCGCATCGCTCCTGCGTACGATCACCAGTCCCATCGGGATGCATGACGCGATATGACTGCCCCTTTGTGCTCTTCTCCTTCTTATATAATTGTGTGCTAACGCTCGATGAACGAATCGACTATATAGACTTTTGAAGTTTCATCCCACAATTATACATAACCACAGTTGAATTGAGTACACATAACTTTCCCAATGTCATGTTGTGCAGAGAAGACACGAAGAAGTTTGTAGGGTAAAAAAGAGATAATGTTACAAAATAGAAGGAAGCATGTTAAAAAAATTATCCAGTAAATAATTACCTTCATCTATAAAAAAATATTAAAATCAATATATACATTATATACATAACGCAGAGGGTTAGTAATAAGAAATATATAATACACAGATGTTAGCTTAGAATTTTATATTGTTATATCTAATATTTTTACATTATTTTGTTGTGGAGAACGGAGTGTCTTAACAGTGGGGAACGGATTCAGCGTGAAGCTGATTATATCTAATTTATATAAAAAATTATATGGACGACTAAACACAAACATTAACTAACATTGAACATTAAAGAGACGGGAAACTTTAAGAGAAAGGAGATCGTACAAGGGACGGATTCGCTTAGAGCAAATTAAAAGAATGTGAGAAGGGGAACCGTCGTCTAGGCCACATTCACACAGAGTCTTTGACCCTGATCCTAGCTAGGTGTACAGGTTTACATGCATGTCCAAGCATGCATGTTTGGCGCAAGCGACAAATGATAGATATAATTTTCCGTATAGTAAATCTTTGAGAAAAAAATCAGGATTGCTTGGAGATATTGAAGGTTGAATAGCAGCATAAAACTTTCCTGTTTGAGATTTTGACAATTCCCAGAATTCAGACCATGATATGACACATCCAAATGATTTAATTCAAGAAACAACAGATCCTGGACTGAAATAAAAAAGTGAACTAAATAAATTACCACACAGGATGGCTAATTTTGCGCAAGAGTCTGCAGATGCGGCCTAAATAAGTAGGAATCATCCTACTTATTTAGGCCGGTCGTGGCACAGCGGCACGAGGTGTGACTGCAAAACCGACTGGTTGTGGGTTCGATCCCCACTCGAGGAGATGAAATATTTACTTAAATTTATATTTCCATTTCTTCGCTCTGGTGTCGAGGTTAAGCGCGGCGTTGAGTTCTGCCACTCAACACGCAATGCCTCCAGAATTCGGCAGAAAGTGGGGAACGGAGTGTCTTAACACTAGGTTCCCTCTGCCTACCCTGCTGTGTGCGGGATACAGCGTGAAGCTAATTTAATTTAATTACATCTATTCTAAAGTAACATCTATGTATCTAAGGCGTTTGCCTTTAGATAACATAAAAATTAAAAATATTATTGAATATTATAGATATTATTTAATGAATAATGCTTTCACTCGTAATGTATTTAGGTGGATAGAACTCGTTAGGTTTAATCTATCTATAATCCAAAATCTTTTAGAGAATCAAAGATAACAATGTTAAGAAAGTTATATTTAAAACACATGAGTTTTATATAATGCCATCAGAAGTTTATCTAAATAACTGAAACTCGACAATATTACTTTATCATAACTCGAAGCTCTTCCAAAGAAAAATCCAAGGGCAGCTCCTATCTTCCTCTCTATTATAACTGCGTGCTAGTTATGATAAAAGGAAGAAAAAGCAAGGGCACTACCCCGCCCCTACCGTAAATTCCTACCAGATCGCGGCTGCAACAGTCTTTATTGAACCCTCCGGGAAGTTTATGGGTGATCTTTCTCAAGGTACTTGTAACGCTTGTTTTTGTTAAAATTGTTTTAGAATGGTGATATGTATATAAATTTACCTCTCTTCCTCATCCTTTGTCCTCCTATCGATAGGATAGGAGGACAAAAGATAAGGAATAGAAGTAAATTTAAGGCAAATATTGAGCAAGTATGGCAGGGGCCTGCCCTGACAGATGGGGTCGCTATAAGATAACTTATAGCATAGGAGATGGGAAGAAAGTATAACATTTTATTGGTTTTCGGTGACGGGTGACGGGATTATGTCAATTTTGAGGTTATGTTACATTGCGATTTTAAATAACTTCGGAACCCCTGTTCTGATCTCAAAAATAATTAATGTCTTCCAAGACAAGTTTCAACTAATCTAATGATAAACACCACTAAAACTCACAATAATCTAACACCTTAATAACTCTCACTATGCGTGTGTTAACTAAAACAAACGTCAGCAAAGTCCATCTGATAATTTCTAGTAATTTGGCAAGATGTCCCCTTGTTGCCAGAATGTTCAAATATGAAATAATAGTTTAAGACTATGAAGTTACTCTTTAATTTTAAAATGTAAAAAATGTTACTTTATGTAAAACTATAAGGACTATTTTTTCTAATAAAATGTGTTAAGGAAAGTATGATTTCATTAGTAAAACGAATAACGTAAGGACACGGGAATTGTTGTTTTTATACCAAAATAACAAATTAAAATCATTGTCTATGTTCAGAGAATGAATATTTATAAATTGCAGACGATCAGATAGGTTTACTTAAATAAAACAATAAAAACTATTATTTAAGTGCAGTTGGCTGATGGACTAACAAAAACAACTTTGTTACTCAAAATAGATTTTTGTTAAATTGATTGGGGATATACGGTTATTCTAGATAATGTTCAAGAAACTTTTGTATCAGATGAAAAAAAAACAAATCTATTATTGTATGCGATTAATATTTTGAGTTTTTTTATTGTTTCATTCATAATTAGTCCGTGTTAATTATACAAAAAAATAGATTTTTTTGATAAAATTAATTTAAATCAAATATCACTTTATTTTGATTCACATAGTCTTATGTATAATAACAATATGGCTGTACTAGATCGCTCGACTTTTGATGCTAGCAGGACTTATAAAAAGTATGTATGGACCCTGGGAGGGATCGCAGGATACTCTTGGCATGTTTTATGGCTTGTTTAAGGTATTTGATTGCGCTCAGCACACAACATTCGTTATGCAGCTACACCATTACGGCTTAAGAGATCTTCTGACCTCTAATTTAGCTGACATGGTTCAGAGGAATGTTATATATAAATGGCAAGAAATGTTCTGTGTCTTTAATTAGTATGCGGGTCCCACAAGGGCTTAGTCCTGTTCTCTTTTTATTTATTTAAATGATTTACTATATCCAGTTGGAAAGCTCTAAAGTTGAACATTGGCTTAATGTTAGTATTGAATAGTAAAAAACTTAAATGTATAATTTTCAGAACACCTAATATAAAAATTTTTAAAGCCGATATACTCTTGAATGATGAAGCCGTGGATCCTGTTGATTTAACGGTATTTCTCGGTATTACCATATAGTTTAAATGACAGTGGGGACCTTATATTGATGAATTGGCGAATACACTTAGAGCAGCTTTTGTAGTTAAAAAAATCAGACTATTAACTGACATGGTTCGCCTCGCCTTGTTTATTTTAACTACTTTCATAGTACTAAGTCTACAATGGGATAATAATTTATAATTCTAAAGATTCGTTAAGACCACAATTTAAAGAAATTGATATATTGACAGTTGCATCTCAATACTGCTAAAAATGTTATGCTTGTTAAGAAAAATATTAGTGATTTTACCACAATCGGTGATGTACATAAAATTCATAATAGAAATAGACAACTTAGCGCAACTGTAACTCGTTGCAACCTCTCCGTAATTCTTTTATTGTAAATGTGTACACTTATATAATAGCATAGATTTATACAATTTTAATTTTAAAAAAAATGTTCATGATTTTACCAAAATTAATAAAAAACATCTTCACGCTGTATCAGCCTCTGCATACCCTAGGTAAAAGGAACCTAGTAATAAGACACTCCATTCCATTTTCCGCCAGACTCTGGAGGCATAACGTGTTGAGAGAAGGAACTTAACGCCACGCTTTGCTTTGACACAGGGTGAAGAAATCATAATATGAAATATATAATTTCTTCGAGTGGAAATAGAATTTATAACATTTATGCCTACAGCGTGAACCTTACACTTTTACACTTTTTCCCGCATAGAATAGAAAAGTATAAATACATTCCGTTTTCAGCTTAAATTTAGTCACATTGCGTGTTTTTTTTCAGCTTCACGCTGTATCCCGCTCACAGTAGTAGGGTAGGCAGAAGGAACCTAGTGTTAAGACACTCTGTTCCCCACTTTCCGCCAATTTCTGGAGGCATTGCGTATTGAGTGGCGGAACTCAACGCCGCACTTTCCCATCGACACCATGGCGAAGAAATGAAAATATAAATGTAAATAAATATTTCATCTCCTCGAGTGGGGATCGAACCCACAACCAGTCGACTTACAGGCACACTTAGTGCTCCTGCGCCACGACTGGCCTGAATTAAGTGTTGAGCACATAATATAACAAGAAGCTCAAGTATAAAACACACACACACACACACACACACACACACACATATATATATGTGTGTGTGTGTGTGTGTGTGTGTGTGTGTGTTTNCTCGTTAAAGTTTTTTACGCTTGCAAATTGGCATGCACTTCATTAGTGCTGGCAGCACAAGTTAATCCAGTTAGCTGAATTAGGCGGCACGTTCTGCACCTGCGACGACCGCGAACAAATTGACCCTAGCTGCATCCGATCTAACTTCATGATTCCAATTCCGCTGACAAATTACAAAGGACGCGTCATTCTACGACAAAAAGCGATGTAAATCGTTTATGTTTGAATAAAGCCCATCTAGTGTGTAAACGTAATTACCGTTTATCACAGAACGGCTTTAATAATTATTACAAGCTATTTATATTTCGTAAGGTTATTATGAAATGTAAATAGGCTTTGTGCTTTAATTAGTCTTTCAATTTTACTATGAATATATCATTTAGTAGGCGTACTAAAAAGTAAAATTTTGTTTTGTAAAAATAATTCTCTTTCTTTATTTCTCGTCTTGTACTTTTCATAGATATATAATTGGCTTATATTGGTCAGTGTTTTTATATACATATATTTATTAATAGTTGACAGTAAAAGCTAGATAAATTGATGTATACTTTAATGATTGTGCATAGTCTCATACATAATTTAACTTAACTTTACGCTTGATCCCTATGCGATCCCTAAGTCAGAGAGAACAGAGCGCTAAAGGCTACAGTCTCTACATACCTGTTTCGCCTCGTCCACTATTATCAACCTCTTCATACATGCCCTTCGGAGGGTCCTCATGCTTTTCATGTTTCCTGCCTCCAGTACCTTTGATACTTTGTTTTCGAAGGTCAACGAGGTACACCGTACACAATGCAGTGTTGGTACCAACGCTGTTATACAGCAGCGAATCGTAGGTATTACAGAAGAAGAATGAAAGGAATATGAATGCCATGGGAATGAGATATCTTCGTAGAATATGCGGGGTCAGCTCAGTTAATCGAATCCACAATGAAGAATAGACACAGAATAGCAGGTACTAGCAAGCAAGTCACGGAGCATGATATATCTTCTTTAAATTATTTTTAAAGTGTTATTCCGCACTTAGGAAAGAAAAATACTTACTTAGAAAACTCCTGGAAACCGACCAGGTCTCTTTAGGACCTGGTCGGTTTCCAGGAGGCGCGGGTTCGAATCCCGCTACGTTCAAACTTTTATACGTTTTCTAAATAAGTATTTTACCTAAAGTTTATTTCAATTAGATAGAACATGAGACAGTTGCTTATAACTATAAGACTATAAGTAATTTTAGACTACCACTTTATAAGTTAAACTTATACTTTCAAACAATCTCTTTATCTATTTTTATCGTCCCTTTGTTGAGCACTTACTATAAAGTTAGCTTAACGTTATAATATCATCTAAGTACATGTTCATTGAATGCACTTTAAACTTAAAAGAGGGTTGAGCTCATAATGTTCCGTCTTCAGTTCAAGTAAACATTTTTCAAAAATAAAATTTTATTCACATTGACATAGATTTTTCAATACCAAAAAGTTATTAATTTTCTTGGTTGATATTTACTTTCTTTTTCTTTTATGAGCTTTATTTTTATCTATATATTCAGATGAATATATGTACATGTGGTGTACAGACACCGATCCGTTACAATTTTATTATAAGTATAGATATGTTCTGTCTTTTTGCAAAACGTGTAAAAATCTGAAATCCAATCAGACTGGAGTCCCTATAAAAATACAATCAAACTAAAATATATCAAGAGCTAAAGTGTATATAAAGCAGATGTACATCGATAGATCACGTCTGTAAGAAGGCATTCAGAATAATCCTATTTTGCGAGGATCCGACAAACACGACGTATTTACTCGTTCGCGTTTGTGATCGGTTCTTAGATTCGGGACTGGTATTACTAACATGAAATGCAATTTAGTTCGGAACAAATTGAGATCATTCGCCAAATCTCGATACGCGATAAACTTTATTACGTCCGCGTATCGGATCTAGATAATTTAATGGCCCTTATTTTGAAGGGTCAAAGCAACAAAGTAACGTGGAAATATGATTATTTCCTTTTGACTTATATAGTAAGTTTTTAAAGATCATAGAAGTTTTATAATATGTTACATATAGGTATCATAAGACCTAGCATCTCTAAGACTCTAACATTAAAAAGGGAAATGAGTAAATCTTTCATGGTACAGAGTAGTATTTTATATTAAGACTATATAGATAACCATTGAGTATGAGACATTTACTTTCATTGAAAGTACTAGTTTAAACATAAATAAATTTGTGCTTCTAGGTTTTCTATATTTTAGTTATACATTTTTGAAATTAATTATAATATGCCATTATGAATTAATTAATCAATTTTCGTTAGTATTAAATATATTTTCGACGTGGTGACAGGTGATGAAAATCAATACGGTATTTGTCTTGAATACCATTATAAAAAATTAAATTAAAAAATTAGCTTCACGCTGTATCCCGCACACAGCAGGATAGGCAGAGGGAACCTAATGTTAAGACACTCCGTTCCTCACTTCCTGCGGAATTCTGGAGGCATTGTGTGTTGAGTGGCAGTACTCAACGCCGCGCTTTGCCTCGACACCAGAGCGAAGAAATGGAAATATAATTTTAAATAAATATTTCATCTCCTCGAGTGGGGATCGAACCCACAACCAGCGGGTTTTACAGTCACTTTTTGTACCCCTGCGCCACAACTGCCCTCTATCTATGTATGTATTAATACATAGATTAATAATAATTTCTTCAAGAAAAATATTCACGTTGAAATAAACCTTTTAGAATTTACTATTAATAATTTATTAACTATGTAAACCCTTCTGCAAGGAATAAAATCTATTGAAGCTGTAGTTTTCTTTTTATTGTACAAGCAATGAGTTATTTAACCATTATTGAAGTTTTTCTGACCACTCCAAAGGCTGATTGGTTTGCATTGAAGTAGTTTGATTTGTATAAGAATTTTTGCAAAACCTCATTCCCTCGTATATTTTATACCATTTACATTTGTACGATAAAACTATTATTAAATGAATTAAAAATGTGTTGTTGTTATAAGATGGCGGAATTATTAATAAGATTTTCTAAATTATTATTTATTTGATTCTACGTTGTTTCACAGGCAGAGGGAACTTAGTGTTAACCTTTAAGTACTGACGTGCGGTCTGACAGGCCCCGGTGGGTACTTCACTTCTTAGTCTACCCCTTTCCCCACAAAATAGCAATCTCCGCTTGTAAGTAGCTGCATAGTCAGTGCCTACGTTGACCTTGGAACAGGCAGTAATATCGTCACGAGTGTCGCATCGATGCGTATTTGGTTACGTAATTACGTAATTAAATTCCAATGTGGTTTCTCAGGACTTAAGTCAGTTCTTAGGTAAGCTTTTTGATTATGCTTTGTTATAGTAAACTGTTATTTTCATATATATTATAAACTATGTATACACTAGGGACTTGCGAATGTAAACAAAATAGTTGTGAGATAGATTTACAGCAAGATTTACATTGTATAAATACATTTAATCAAAATAGTGGGCGACTGATTGAGAGCTGGCTTGCGTGTGAGATAGATTTACAGCAAGATTTACATTGTATTAATATATTTAATCAAAATAGTGAGCGACTAATTGAGAGCTGGCTTGCGACTAAATATTCCAGATCAAAGTTTGACAATGTTGCTAAAGATTTTAGTCCGCAGCAGAGTAAGCATACGGATACTATTACTAATACCTCTGATAGTGACAAAACTCAACCTTGATACCTAAAAGCGCCGATGAAGATGCTAACCTTTGACAATTCTTTACGGGATTTTGGGTATTAGTTTCTAGTAGACTCTAACTTCTCATCTTATATACAGGGTGGAAGTGTCAGCACCACTTTAAATGGAACCACAGTTTTAACTACTCTGTAAAAGCCTAATACAATTATTTTTTTCCCTAAAATGAAGAAGTGATTTTTCTAACAAAATATATACTAATAAAATTATCGTAATATAAAATGCCATTTGTCAAGAATGGCGCACGCACACATAAACCATCAAAGGGAAACGGCCGCATACGCCTCATTCCGAAATCGAGTCGTAGGTATTGGCGGCAAAGTTCAAAGTTGCTTAACCTTTAGTAGTATTTTTTATAGTAGTAGTATGTGTTTACGTTATTGGTATATATGCGTAACTGCGTCACACGAAACACAGGTATGGATAAACATCGTGAAATGGAAAAAAAATCCTACGTCTAAACTGTTGAGGTATCTTGATTAATTTCTTTAGGTATGGGTTTAAAATATTTTACCCTGTTCGCGTAAAAGGCACGCTGACACTTCCACCCTGTATAAGGCATATGTGGAAAAACAAACTGATAGAAGTATTATTATGAAAAAATCAGCTCGACAGTTAGTATTAGAGCATACAAAATCTTAACACAATAGACTTGTCTTTCTCGAAAGACAATTGACAGATAAATGCTGTTCGTGCAAAAATTACGTTCGCTTACAGTGCGCGACAAAGAATGCCCTTAGAATTTAGGGTGTAGGTGGACTGTGGACATTTATTTTTTTAGGAGGTTTATGTTCCTACAATAATTTTTTTCTTTGATTTATTCGTTCTTTGTAAGTCAGAAATATTATTTTTTGTTATTCTGAAAGGAAAACTTTTCGTGTTTTGTTTTTTTAAATTGAACAATCAGATTTGATCAGAATCAGATGAGGCCAGTCGTGGCGCAGCGGCACAAAGAGTGACTGTAAAACCGACTGGTTGTGGATTCGATCCCCACTCTAGGAGACGAAATATTTACTTAAATTTATATTTTCATTTCTTCCCTCTGGTGTCGAGGCAAAGCGCGGCGTTGAGTTCTGCCACTCAACACGCAATGCCTCCAGAATTCGGCAGAAAGTGGGGAACGCAGTGTGTTAACACTAGCTTCCCTCTGCCTACCCTGCTGTGTGCAAAATACAGCGTGAAGCTGATAAAACAATCAGATTTTTCGAAATTCGAGCCAAATATTTTATTGAAGTGCTATTTTCAAATATTTAATAAATAAAATTCTTTCTATACTTAATTTTTTTAAACCTTTTACGTTTCATTGTTACACAAGGAAATATATGTAACTCATATCTTTTTTTAAAAATCGATATAACATACGCGCCGTCTCAGACCTCACGTCGGTACTAATGTTACGAAAACTGCAACTGCAACTTAAAGGTTAAGACACTCCGTTCCCAACTTTCTGCCGAATTTTTATAATAAATTATTTGTAAATTAGATAAACAGCATTTTTTTTATATTTTGAAAGTGTCTTGTGGACACTTACATCGTATGGACACTTAGGAAGGAAAAACACTTATTAAAAAACGTATATAAATTTTAACGTAGCGGGATTTGGACCCTCGTTTCTTTAGAAACCATCCACGCACTCTGACCAACTAAGCCATAAGTTCTTATTTAGGCTTAGACAATTACTTCTATAAAACAGTTATTTATAATACATATGTGCAGTTCTGCAGTTGTAATACAAATGTAGCCAAAGAGACATTCCGCCAAATGTTGAATGTTGAGTGGCGAAAATCAATGGCGGGCTTTGTCTCAACACCAGAACGAATAAATGAAAATATTAATATTTCATTTTCTGTAGTGAGAATCGAACCCACAACTTGTCGTAGTTACAGTAACACGTTTGGGACCCTATACCACGACTGGCCTCAAAAAAAATGCTATCTATGTAAACTGACTTTCGTGAAATTCCATACTATATTTTATTTCTGGTATATTTTAGTCAACAGAATGCTGTATTTCATCTTTATTCTGCGGTTCAACTTTATTTCAGTGAGAAGGTGGTTGTAGTAGTTTCAAAGTAATAAAGTTGGAGAAATAAATGCACAAATCGATAAGCTCAGAGCTTATAAATAAGTAATTTTTTGCACCTTCCTCTCCTCATGTTTTAAGTAAAAAAAACTCAGCTTCACTCTGTATCCCGCGCATAACAGAGTAGGCAGAGGGAACCTAGTGTAAGACACTCAGTTCCCTATTTTCCGCCGAGATCTGGAGGCATTGCGTATTGAGTGGCGGAACTCAACGCCGCCGTTTGCCTCGACACCAGAGCGAAGAAATGAAAATATAAATGTAAATAAATATTTTATTTCCTCGAATGAGGATCGAACCCACAACCAGTTGATTTTACAGCCACACTTTGTGCCCCTGGCTCATGGTTTAAGAGAAATTGTTAAATAATTTTTAGCTGTACGCTGTATCCCGCATATACAAGGAACCTCGTTTTAAGACACTCGACTCACGTTTCCATTAAGACACTTCCGTTTCAGATACAACATATAAATTATAATAAATAACTTCGTCAGTAAAACGGCTTAATGCTTGAATTTTTCCTCTATATTAAAAACAACAGCTAACACAGTATTTCATTTTATTTATCTAACGCTTTAGTAATCAGGAATATATTATAAAAGTACAAATATAATATTATTTATACAGGCAATACAGCTTTACATAATAAAATAATAATTTTATAATATTTCTAAATAAAAATTTTCTAGATTTCTTTTTTTTTCATATCGTATTTTATTTTATTAATCAATCCCTTTCATTCAATATTCATGGGTTGTGCAACTTATAATCAAAATTTTTAATTAATAACAATATTAAAAAAAATTAAATCAAATTAAATCAGCTTCACGCTGTGTGCAGGCACACAGCAAGGTATGCAGAGGGAATCTAACGTTAAGATACTCCGTTCCCCACATTCTGCTGAATCTGGAGGTATTGTGTGTTGAGTGGCAGAACTCAACACCGCGCTTAGCCTCGACTCCAGAGCGAAGAAATGGAAATATAAATTTAAGTAAATATTTCATCTCCTCGAGTGGGGATCGAACCCACAACCAGTCGATTTTACAGTTACACTTCGTGCCGCTGTGCTACGACTGGCCTTATAATAATATTGATTATATGTAATTAACTAAACTAGTTCCTGAACTGAAACGTAATCCAATATTTCAACTCAATTGAATACTGAGAAATGGGTAAATAGAAAATTATGGAAACTATGCCACTAAATACTGATACAAAAGTCATCAAATGAGCATTTAATTGTTACTAGATAAATAAATATTCCCCACCGACTCATATGTTACGATCGACCCAGAACGATTGAACTAGTAACTGAACTCGTAATCCAAATTTCAACTCAATCGGACACTAGGCAGGTGGTATATAATTGAGTTTACAATAATTCGTGGCAATTTAAATAAAAGCTTGTAAAAATAAATAAAATGTTTAAATTATTATTTCATAAGACATCAAATAGAAAATTATGGAAACTATAGCACTAAATACTGTTATAAAAGTCATCAAATGAGCATTTCATTGTTACTAGATAAATAAATATTCCCCACCGATTCATCTGTTACGATCGACCCAGAACGATTCAACAATAACACATTGTAATATCATTTCTGAATTATTCATAGACTATTCTAACGATTTCCAATAGCATTTACGATGAATTTGCTTTAGTGAATTTCTTCTTTTATTGGGTAGACTGTATAAAAGATAGCAAAAATACGAAACTAAATATTATTGATTTATTTAGGATCGTCAACAAAAGAAAAATTACAATACTCAAAAAACAGGTCAAATTGCATCGAGTTATATTTATAGACTAAATGTTTTTCCAATTAAAGATAATCACAATATATACTAGTAAAATAATAATCGATATTAATAGCATATAGATTAAAATAATAAAATTTATTAAAGTAATAAAAATGTCATATAGTAAAGTTATTGAAAAATGTCAAAAAATGTTTTGATAGATTGAGAAAAAATTAAAATGTGATTATTTTAAGGACAACTTTTGCTGCCGCGCTGCGTCATATGTTTTCTTACTTTGTTTATAAATTCAAACATGTATCATGAGCTGAATAAAAAGATTATAGAGGTAACTATAATTTCTCAACTTCTAATTGTTAAGTTATATGTACATTGTATATTATTATATGTAGAGATAAATAAGTAAACTGAATAAAGATGTAGCTATTACTTAAATAAATACTTTTATTGAGATGTTAAAATTTAATATCAGTAACTTAAATTTTGCACAAATAAATAAACATAAGATATATATATATATAATCGAAAACGATGTTTAGGTTCATTTAAATTATATTAAGGAATTTGCTTATTCTTTTAAATGGATATAAGAAATTTAAGTACCACGAGTATGAGGCCAGTCGTGGCGTAGGGGCACAAAGTGTCACTGTAAAATCGACTGGTTACGGGTTCGATCCCCACTCGAGGAAATGAAATATTTATTTACATTTACATTTTTATTTCTTCGCTCTGTGTGTGTCGAGGCAAAGCGCGGCGTTGTGTTCCGCCACTCAACACGCAATGCTTCCAGAACTCGGCGGAAAATGGGGAACGGAATGTCTTAACACTAGATTCCCTCTGTTTACCCTGCTATGTGTGAGATACAGCGTGAAGCTGAAAAAAAAGTAGTGGTATAAGTAGTAGTATGATATTTTTTTTATAATGACCCTATAACACTACCATATGACAAAGTTTAAAGTACAAAAATCTGACATTACTATTAATTCACACGATTATCTCTATCCATCAAGCAAGTATATCAAACTTGGCCACGCTGTGGCGTGATTGAAAGTCGATTGATATATTAATTATGTTGAAACCAACGGTGACAGCTTATTCAATGATTAATGATTAGCTGTATTACCTTGCTATTTTATCTAAATACATAAATATAGTACTAAACTTTACTGTTGGCTATTGGTCATTTCCTCTTTTTCTTCTTTTTCTATTCTTATTCAATTTTATGAAAATTTAAAGATATTGGACATATTGTAACTGACATCCCAACCTACACTCAATAAAATATTTAAATAATAATTATAATATTTTAGTATGGCTCGTGATACGTCTAATATAGTTAGAACTCTTTCGTAGTGATCGTAAGTAATCCGAGATCTTTTAGAGATTCAGAGGTAACAATATAAATATTAAATGTACAATAAGTTTAATATAAATACAAATAAAAGATATTATGATAAATAAAATGTCATTGTCTGTCCGTTTCAATCTCTCGTGATATTTCTAAAGAATATCGTAGACGTCCTATCCTCCTCTCTGTTATACCCAGTCATTACTGATAGTTATAACTAAGGGGGGATAGTGAGTGGCCCCGCACCCGCCACTTACCGTGGATTCCGGCCGTTCGGCTCTGAACCCTCCGGGACGGATCGGAATAGTTAATATGTATGATTCTTATAATGGTTTTGCGAAAGATCAATTATTCTGATGCAAAGACCGAAGTCTAATATAAATATTAGCAATGGAGTAAAGATTATAATACGTAGGCCATAGCCTGTTACATAACATATAACTCTCTGCTTCACATATCAGATCGAACTCACTACCGCTAGGCGGCCGATTATGTGAATCCACTTCAGTTTGCTTCTTTAGAGGGCATTACATTAATATACCCATTTAACGTTCGTGTATATTTCTTAAACTATTTATTTACTTATCGTATCTTAATAATATTGAATGCTGTATGTATAATGTGACGTGTTTATTATTTCCGTATGAATTCGTTAATATAGTATATTTCATATTATAATTATTACCTACGTGCTCTTATTATATGCCTTAGTTTTAATATTAATATAATTTCTATTCACTGTTATTGTAACGCCTCTTTTAAACAGAACCGTCGTAGAATAACACGCACAGCACACACCCTGCAGCTGTTTGTCTGAACTGACACTAGACTCAGAGTTGTGGGAATGTAATATAGAAATCATTAATTGAAAATACTCAGTTATCGCTAGGACAGCCAGCGACTCCGAGTAGGCACGATTCTACTACCAGTTCAGTAAAGAACCTCAGTGCTGAGAAGAACTGGCGGAAGAAACTCAGCAGCAGAATCCAACACTACTAAAGCAATTCGCTTATATCAAATATGCCAGCACCAGTGACGCCCGGCTATATATTATAAGTATGTCGTCGACATCAGTCGATTGACGCATTATATTATCTACGATAAAACCAAGTGTTAGACAAACAAGCGGACACTACTATATATGTACACCAGAGCTGGGACATAAAACAGCACCACACACCCGTGCGAGACGGGCGGACACTGCTACATACACCAGTACCAGGACATAAAGCAGCATCACACACCTATCCATCATACACCAAGTGTTAACGTTGACGCACCGCAAGGCACCGCGAAACTATCTAAATATAATATATATAAAATTAAATGCCACGGCAATTCACTTAGCCAAGCACATTAGTACCAACGAAGCCAAGCAGCAGTCGGTTGTGACTATAATATTAGTTAATACTAAAACAAGGGTCAATGAACTCTAACAGTCGTATAAATCGTAAATAATTAATATTTGGTTAATGTCTAATGTCTATTATATTTAATTAAAGTAATATATATAAAATATTGAAAGATTACTTTTATTGTAGGACATTAAACAGACTCATATTTATATAATATTTATAAATTGTAAATATATATTTTGATATAATAGTTTTATATCATATTATAAATTATACTATTATATTTATATTTCCTTTTATAGTAACATGTTAAATATTTATTAATATATATAGAAATTACATTTATAAGTTATTATAATTCACCAAACCTATTTAACTTTCATTTCACAATTCCCATACACGCATCTAACGAAGATGGCGGCAGGCATTCTGCGTACATTAATATAATTGTAATTTTATATACCTCATAAAAACATCTTCATGTATTTATTTCCATTTACTATATAAATAATATTTATCTCTGGATATTGACGGCATTATATGCATTAATATCACTCTTCTTTATTTTAATAATAATCTATTAAAAACTTACCGACGAAGTATTTCAATACAAACAATCGTAAATAGTGAAAGCACTTATAACTTATCTTAGCAACCTCAAATACTTATATCACAATTGAAAACACAATCTCACATGCTTTTTATATACATTAAATATAACTAGATATATGTTAATTATAAATTAAAACTTCTCTAAACATTTAAAACATGCATCCTTCCTCAGACGCGTCCGCCATCTTCCCTCTCTTTCCTTTCTTTTTTTTTGACTTTGACGTTGACAGTAGCTTATTCAGCCAACATGATATTTTACAATAATTAAAATATTAATTATGTTATTATTTATTTTAAATTATAATACATAACGTTTCATTATAATTATTAAATTATTTTTAATAAATATATTTTATATCTGAGTATTTTACCTACGGTATATTACGTCACTTCAATATTACTTGTGAACGGAACGCGTAATTAAATAACTGAACTAAACTATTATTTATAAGATTGTATTTATCTTAAGCTATAATTAAATAATATTATAAATTATATTTATAATATTTTTTTATAAATGTTTTTTTTTTAATTAATTATATTATTTACCAACACAATTAGTTCTGGTATGGATCGTTACAATATGAAAATAATGAAAATATAAAAAAAATATATGAACATTCATCGAAAATTCGCATCATAACGATACGACACTGGTATCTGTTATAGTTTCATTCATATGAATACTTTTTGCATATAGATGCAGATCGATATAATTAAATGGTACGGATGCGAGGGAATATTACACTACATACGGAATATTCTTATGTGTTTTTGTATGCTAGTTCGCACAATTCTTGCCCTTTTTATCCAATATTTTAAATAAGGTAATTAAAAATATTTTAATTTTTAGGCATTTTAAATTTATTGAAGAACCTTTTTATTTTCTTTATTCATAAATTTAGAAGCTACGTTACGTTACGTTATAATATCATATTGTACTGTAATAACTATATATATAAATAACTAGCGACCCGAAACCCGAGTGGGCTTCGCCCACTTAAACTTATTGTAATATTATAGCCAAATTATACAGAATCTTCACATATTTGTAGTCTGTGTTATTCTGATGTATAAGTTGTACTACTGCTAAATTTCATTTAAATCCGTTCAATAGTAGTAGGATATGAAATGTCACAGATTAAAATTGAATAATATAATTATTAAAAAGTTATTGTATTTTAACCTTAGTTAACTAAACTATATTCACTGTGACGTAATAACTAAACATACGTCGAGCTGACAACTCCACTAAAAACTCAAATATTATCAATATTATTTGATAAATAATTAAAAGTTATGTTACTTACTTAGCAACTAAAAAAGAAAATAAAACATTTTTTAACAAAAAAAAACCGACAACAACGAACTAAAAAGTAAAAATAATTTTACATAAAGTAAAACGTACTTTGATTTTGTTAAACAAAAAATATTAAATAAATATTTTATAATTTTAAAGTCGGTGTCAAGCTAATGCTACAACAACCTTACTATAATGTCGAATTACTAAGCCTGTTTGTTTTCCTAGGTACCATAGATTTCTGTTTATTTCTTTTAATATTAGACACCTAGCATAAATTATCAAAATTAAACATCTTAAATAAAAATAAATAATCAGCTTCACCCTGTATCTCCCACACAGCAAGCTAGGCAGAGGGAACCTAGTGTAAGACTCTCCGTTCCCCACTTTCTGCCGAATTGTGGGGGTATTGCGCGTTAAGTAGCAGAACTTAAGGCCATTGTTTGCCTCGACACCAGAGCGAAGAAATGGAAATATAAATTTAAGTAAATATTTCATCTCCTCGAGTGGGGATCGAACCCACAATCAGTCGGTTTTTATAGTCACACTTAGTGCCGCTGCGCCACGACTGGCCTTAAATATCTTAAAAATAAATAATTACCCAAAAATATACAAACTATATAAATAAACCTCAATAAAATAAAACAAAAAAAAATCACTATAGGTACTTTAATTTAATTGCATATACAGGATGGAAATGTCAGTAGCACTTTAAATGAAACCACAGTTTTAATTACTCTATAAAAGCCTAATAACAATTTTTTTCCCAAAAATTAAAAAGTGATTTTTACAAACAAAATAAATAATTAAATTATTGTTGCAATATAAGACGCCATTTGTCAAGAACGACGCATGCACACATAACCTATCAACGAGAAACCGCCGCATACGCCTCATTCCGAAATCGAGTCATAGGTATTGGCGGCAAAGTTCAAAGTTGTTTAACCTTTAATAATATCTTTGTAGTAGTATGTGTTTACGTTATTGGTATCTATGTGTAACTGCGTCACACGAAATACAAGTATGGATAAACATCGTGAAATGAAAAAAAAGTGCTGTTCCCGTAAAAGGAGCGCTGACACTTCCACCCTGTATATTATCACTCAAAAGTAACGTAAATCAGTATATATTTAAGAAGATTCTTAAAAATTGTGCCTAACATATATATACATTGTGTGAACTTAACCGAGCGTAATAACTAAACCTTCGTCGAGTATAGATAATTTTGTTTTTTAAATCTAGTAGGGGGTCGCAATGCACCCATGTCAATGTCATTTCAACCTATGGACGTTATTTTTTAACACGCTTTTATAAGATATGGTCGAATGTATTACATACATATATATTTTTTATATATGTATGTATGATTATGATTTTGACCGACTTTGAAATATTGAATTAATTTAAAATTTTGCATAGGTGACAAAACAGGTGGTATGGTGATTTTTAAAGTGTAGGTAGTGAATAACTTATAAATTTATAATAAATAATATAAAAAAAAACACGTTTTTATAAAATATTTAACTACAAAATAATAAAAAGTTATAGCTAAACTCAGCTTCACGCTGTATCCCGCACTCAGCAGGATAGGCAGTGGAGACCTGTTGTTAAGATACTACTTTCCCCATCTAATAGTATAAAAAAAACTAAAAAAAATACTAAGATAAAAAAAATACCAAAAAGCATTTTTTTATTTTAATGAGGAATAAAATAAATAAAGCGCGAGGTGCATAATCAATTAAAAAAGGTTATTGAGGTTGAATAGATCACTAAAAAAGCCAGCCAGCACTACCCACTTTTTTAAAAAATATATTTTTACTTTTTAGTTATTTTTTCAACAAAAGCGTGTTTTTTTGGTTTTTTCTATGATTAATTCACCAAATAATCTATTTCGTATGCTTACCATTTTACGTGACAATAGCGAAATGTTTTGTGCACTACTGGCGCGCTCGGAATGCTGCAGCAGTACGTTTAATATGATATATTAAAAGTTCTGTTTGAATATTACTAGACATAGAAATATGTATTAGTAATGTAGTTTATAAAAACATTACTATGAAAGATAACAATAATTGCCTTTAATTTTAAATAGTAACGTTAGATTGTCAACGAAATTCATATGAAAAAAAAATTAAATTCAAAAGTAAATCGTTTCCAAATCCACGCGTTTAGTTTCGGGTCTAATTATGTAAATAACAATTGAGCGAGAGACCCACGTATGGAAAGGTATGCTAATATGACTAAAGCCGTGAAACCATCTGCGTTTCAATTTAGCCAGTCAAAAAGAAACATTAAATATTCACGCTTGAGTTAATCCGAAAACCGCTCTATTTAAATATTAACATAATATCAAAATTATTTTGAGAAATAAAAATATTGTTGGTTTTTTATTGTTATGTGTTAGTTACATATTATATAAAATATACAGAACTTAATGCTTAACTAGCAATAAAACGATAATAATAGACATATTTTACACTACTTTGCTCCTGTTTTCTAGCTTCTTACACGTACTCGTAAGTATCCTTTCTTATTACATGGTTGTAAGTTATAAACATTTATGTTTAGAGACTGACTGACTTGAGACTTTACTAGCACATTGTCTTATCTCAAACCAAATCGAGGATACGATTTTTTTAAAATAACCTTATCCCAAATCAGTGTAAAACCTTATACATTTACCACAGTGTCTTTACATTTTTTAATGACACGACGGTGCTTTAAATATTTTTTAATAAATTATTTTTTAAATCTAAGCATTAGTGAAAATTGTATGGCCGTTTATTAAAAGAAAATAATATAAATTAAATAACATTGTATTGTTCCAATTTTTCTTATTTAACAACCGCTAATAATGTAAACGTTTGCTAATATTTTAGGAAGAATTCGAATCCGATAGAATTAATCGAACAACATACTCTGCTAAGAGATAAAACTTAATTATCAGACGGGTTCAATTGCCTATTACACTGCTTAAATTGGTATTATTTTTTGGATAAACTACTCATATATAACTGATGTAATTATAACTTATTCAAATATTTTATTAATGTTAAAAAATACGTAATATTTGTAGCACTTTTAAGTAAAAATTATCAAAAAGTAAAGTGCCACTCGAAAGTGCTAAAGCCGTACAATCCGTAACGTAATAAAATCAGCACCGGAATGTGTAATAATTTAAAAAATACCGGTCTAGTACGGATCGGACTCGCCCACTAAGATTTCCATAATTTATAAAAGTAGATGTTTTACTTTATTTTCACTGTAGGATCTCATTTTGCACCAAATTTTATGATTGTAGTTCCACTGGAGGTAAATACCCTATAGTTTTTAAATAGGCAGCGAATTTTATTCAAATGCAACAAAAACGATGCATAAATGTTTGTATCTTTGCTCTTCCATGCTTTGACGTTAGAAGCTTAATATTTTCTTTGCTTCAAAAGATCATTGTCTTAGGTATTGGATATTTATTTCAGCTTGGTGAAGATCCAATACAGGTGTATTGGATCTTCTTAAGATAAATGGTACTGATAGACAGACATATAGGCAGCAAACATTTTTTCTTTTATGGTACGGAACTCTAAAAATATATAATATTATAATTATGAAATCGTAAAATAGTAGAATATTTCGACATGAAATAATATATAATTGTTGATACGTCCACTTTTTTATTTAAAACTAATATAGAGAACGTATAAGTATTTAAATGTTGCAAATTTTGTGTCTTTTACCATCACACATCAAAGTTTTGTGACACAGATGTCATAATGGTAAAAGTCACAAAAACGAAAACTCAACAGATTGAGTGCAGGAACTTAACGCCGTGCTTTTCCTCGTTACCAGAGCGAAAAAATGAAAATATTAAATACATATTTTATTTCCTCGAGGGAGAATCGAATCCACAACCTGTCATGTTTACAGTCGCACGCTTGTGCTCCTGCGCCATGACTGGCCTCGATTATTTCTGAATAGATCATTCCGTTTCGCAGCTGAATGTCAAAAAAACTGAACCCTTATAGATTCGTCATATGTATCTATCTGTATGACTGTCCATCTGTTCGTCTGTCATACTTTGTGATTTTTTCTAACACAAACAAAGAAAGAAGAAAATACAAAATACAACTAAGACTTAGTAACGATAATATTGTACAAATAACGCTACTGTGATAGGATACAAAAACAAGTATAAGAAAAATAACAAGGGTTAGTGTAGACCTTTTAGTTATAATTACACGTACGTATCGTACCTTAATCACCACGCTCGAGACTCACAATTATATGCTTAACTGACTTATTCTTTCTAATTAAAACATATTTTTATTATTTATTGTAGTAGAATAAAAATGACATAATGTAAATAATAATGAAATATCTTGTTTGTAGATTAGCAGATATATACATAGGACTTTGAGCAGTGTTCGAGGAGGGTCTTAGCACCATGTCTATTTAGGATTTATAAGCGGTATATGATACTTTCACAATTTTACTTACGGACAATATTTGTATTTTGTTCATAAAACACCTCATTTTGCTATTAGTAATATTGAATTTTATATGTATATGGAAAATATCTATCACATTGAACAACTTTTACGAAAACGACAATTTATTACTTTAGTTTTTGAATCTCACTCAGAATATATCACGCTGGATAACCATCCAAGGTCATACGTTCGGACGGACGCTTTCCAAAGAGGCGCGGGTTCAAATGCCGCTACGTTCGAATTTTTATGTTATCTAAAAAGTATTTTTCGTTTCTAAATGTGGAATAACGCTTTAAAAAAAGGTAAAATATCAAGGATGATCTAGTTTCAAAGACTACATCTACATGATTAATATAAATATAAGGAACTTTCATGTTATTCTTAGCGTATGCACGTAATACTAGGTACGTATAAAATATCAAAAATTACTTTTGTGTGAAAATTTCTATATCACTATTTTTCTCAAATATGTGATCATTACTAATTTGGAACACCTCTGTAATTTTCTGAAGTTATCATAATTTTTCATATAATATTATTGGAAAAAAAAACTAAATTATTGCTAATTTACTATTTAAAATCCGTAATTTTTGGGGTCGTTGCCAATTTAGGTATTTTTTTTATAGCTTTTGTTTGATTTATGAAGTAATTTTAACATTTTTAAGTTATTCCACACTTGGGTAAGAAAAATACTTATTTAGAAAACGTATAAAAATTTGAACGTAGCGGGACTCGAACCCGCGCCAAAGTTTTATACATTTTCTAAATAAGTATGAAGTAGTTATTTATTGTTTTTTGTCTTGGCTGGTATTTTTTTTTTGTTTTTTATTGTTTGAAAAACTAATTACGAATAGATATTATATAGGATTCAATGTACTGAGGTAAAGGTATAAATAAATAAATCAGCTTCACGCTGTATCCCGCACACAGCAGGGTAGGCAGAGGGAACCTTGTGTTAAGACACTCCGTTCCCCACTTTCTGCGTGTTGAGTGGCAGAACTCAACGCCGCGCTTAACCTCGACACCAGAGCGAAGAAATGGAAATATAAATTTAAGTAAATATTTCATCTCCTCGAGTGGGGATCGAACCCACAACCAGTCGATTTTGCAGTCACACCTCTACGCCACGCTGCGCTACCGCTGCGCCACGACTGGCCTCAAAATAAGGTAAAGATATAAATGTACAATAATTATAAAATCTAAGAGCGTTATTGGATTTATACAATTATTGGATTTTTACATTTTTATAAGAAACAGAATTCCTCAAATGACTTGAATAAACAATAACATTGTCCATTGTTAACATATTTAAAAGATTTTCCCTAAATTTTAACCGTTGAGGAGTTGTATCTCTTAAAAATCATCATAAGCTCATCAATGTAATCGGATATATTACAAGATGTAAATATATATATATATATATATATATATATATATATATGTGTGTGCCTATAAATTTTGGAGACACATGATGATCGGTTCCCGGGGTCCCCTGACTGCCTGACTGGGGGCAATGGGCTATCTAGGAAGTATACTCTTTCAAACTTTTTTAAAATGAATTTGGGAAGGAGGAGTAAGAGAATTCGAAGGACATACACAAAAAAATATAAAATCTTTGTCAAATATAAGATCTCTTCCTTTTTAAAAGTCGGTTCAAATTTAAGTTATAATAGTTGTGTATAAGGACGATTATATAAACAACCTTTTTTTTTGTGTTAAATTATAATTCCTTACACGTATATATGCACGATATATAGATAGTTTTTAATCTATGTATTGATACATGGAACAAAAATGTTGTACACCTTTTTACGAAAACTATGTGAACGGAGGAATATGTTTTTTTGTATAATTATAGTTTATATAGAGAATAATAATAAATAATAGCTTATATAGAGAATGATTGCTTTCAGCACTCTTACTACTCTTACTAATAGTCAATATAACATATAATAACAATCATTAAAACACATACTACCATATGTTTAATAATACACACTTTTAAGTAAAATGCCAGATACGTTGCTATGGCAACGCGAATTGTACTTTATACTTCTAATTATGAAATCCTTGATAACCTATATAATATATGAAGATATTTATTTGGCTTTCACTTTAACGTTTTATTCAAGTACACCAATCCCATAGCAAAATGTAAACTAATTTATTTTTTATTCTTTCTCATATACTCAAATTTCCATGACCCTATTACCCTTGTAAACAATCCTTGTTATCATCGACTCGCCATGTTATCTTTAGGGAAAACGTTGCTATTTACATTTTATCTCGCCCCTACATTGTTTGCGGGGGGTAAAAATATAAAAGTATCAGTTGCTATTGTCTACATGACTGTGTTCTAATTATATATCGTTAATTCGTCCAGCTTCGTTGTATCCCGTTGGAGAAAAAGAGGATTTTGTGTAAAGACACTCCGTTCTCCGCTTTATGGCCGAATTCGGATCACAGTGTTGCCCAAAGCTGCATTTTGTTTTGCCAAAGTGGGCAAACATATGAAAGAAAGTCCTCTCCTCACTGGATACATCAATTATAAACCTTCACTCTTTATATCATTTTATTAACACTTTGAACTTAAGGCTATCACTTAGAACACTTAACACTTTTAACTATCACTTAAATAATTTTTGCTTAGGACTTGTTGAACTCAAATTACTTATTCATATTAACAATATTTATTTTTAAATTATAACACATATATATATATTAACAAAAGTATTTCTTTTATAATTTTTATTTCGTTTCATTCTGATTAATTATATTAACATCTCTTTGACTATAAACTCATATTTAATACTACCGCTAACACATACATCGAGTTTGATCCCCAGATGAAACTAAAAATCATCACATTTAAAGTCACTAATTGTTATCGTGCCCATTAAATATACTTCAATATAATTGAAAATTTTAACAATTTTGACATTTGCTTTGTTACACTTTCTTTCCTTTTTAGGGTCCCGTAATTCAAAAGGTAAAAACGGAACCCTTATAGGATCACTTTGTTGTTGAGGCCAGGCACGACGTTTGACTGTAAAACCGACTGGTTGTGGGTTCGATCCCCACTCGAGGAGATGAAAATATTTACTTAAATTTATATTTCCATTTCTTCGCTCTAGTGTCAAGGCTAAGCGCAGCGTTGAGTTCTGCCACTCAACACGCAATGCCTCCAGAATTCGGCAGAAAGTGGGGAACAGAGTGTCTTAATATTAGGTTCCCTCAGCCTACCCTGCTGTGTGCGGGATACAGCGTGAAGCTGATTTTATTTGTTGTCCGTAAAGACCATTTATCTCGAGACAGCGTGGAGTTATCAATCTAAAATTAATGTCTAATATTCAAGTCCGTAGAACACAGAAAAAAATGAAGCTTTCAACACAATTTAAGGATACGAGCAATTATGTGGTTTTATGCATTTTGTATAATATGATATTCGCCATGTCTATAGGTGATTAAGAACTTGCAATATAAATATAGGAAAAAGTCTGGAAAATGAATATTAATAGATATTTCATAAAAAAAACCGTTACAACATTATATTTGTAGTTCATTTCATACAAAAAATGAGTATGAGCAAACTTAGCTTTGTCAACTTTTATAAGTTGTATTAGCCGTTTACCTATTATCCTGAAATTGATATGGAAGCCTCAATTGGAGACGCACTTATTTAGGTTTTTTAGTATTATCAGCTCCTTCTATAATATGCAAAAACTGAAATTTATAACAAATCATATTCAATTTACAAAAAAAAATAAACCACAATCCCATAACTTCAAACAAACTAACAACCAAGTGTTCTTACATAAAGTACAGATAACTAATAACATATATTAAAAACGGTGATGTAACTCACGATAATTTCGCAACAACACTTTCATATAAGCTTTATGTTTGCAACTAAACACCTACTTTTAATTAGCGCACTTCCCGCACGTTGGTGTGACCTAGATATTTTTCTCTTTACGCACACCTGTATTAAGATATACCTTGAAAGTTGTAATTAAGGTCGGCTTAGCATATCGTGAGCTTAAGCTCCTGAGGCGTTGTGCCAAATACGTTGTGCAACTAAGTAGTATAAGCCTTCATTATAATAAATAAAAAGTATAAAAATGTTAATAGTTATTAGGGATTACGTATGTATGTATGTATAAACTAATTCATCAGTACAATAACCACGAGACAGTCTAAATCAGTGTTTACTGTAATTATCCATTTCTAGAGGACTGTCCATTGGAAAAATAGAAGTTGTTTCAGCAATTTATAGATTTTAAAAATTTTAAACTTTTATCTTGTATTAACTCTTTAACATATCAAATTCGGCGTTTTAAATCTCAAACTCGTACTTTAAGCTTCAAAAACGCGTGAAATTTATTCACTTTACAAGACTAAAAATTTTAATCTAAAATTGAAATATTTAACGGCAAATTAATAACTCAAAGATATTTTAAAGCAGATTATAACAAAATTAATTTATAGAAATAATAGATAGAAATTGAAGTATTAAATATTTAATTTCCTCAAACCACTTCTGTACATGAAAAATTTAAAGATATATTATATTAATTGGGTTGATTAGTATGTCGATAACAGGAGCTAAAAAAAACACTTATCAGAATCAAAATTTTTGTCTGTCTGTTATTTTGTTCGCGAATCACGGTAAAATTGCTGGACAGTGTTGAATGCATTTTAGATGTCTGTGAAGTTAGCAGACCATTGTCCAGCAAATCAAAAGTAAAATGTTCTCTCCGCATGCACCTGAGTTCTATAATTCCTAATAGGTATTAAAAATAGTTCTGGCGCTTTTACCCAAAAAAAGTTATTTAAAAGAAAACTTTTTAAGATCTGGTAATTTCCCTTGGCGGATAATTTTTTCGCCAATAAAAATCGGCGCGAGTCCTGCACTATGCTATGCTGGCATTTTTACACGAGTTCTTGTCTTGTAATAGATTTTTATAATAGAACTATTCATGTTATATAAAATGAAACTATTCATATGAATGAATTTTGGTATGGTAATAGCTTACAGTCAATTAACAATTTCTTAATATTTTCATTTCCTCGCTCTCGCCCTGAGGCAAAGCACGGCGTTGAGTTCCGCCAATGCCTCGAGAATTCAACGGAAGATGGGGAACGTGGTGTCTTAATACTAAGTTTCCTATGCTTGTTCTACTGTATGCGGAATACAGCGTGACGCTGAAAAATTGAAACAGCCAAGTTACTTAAAATACTGGGGCCAGTTGTGGCGCTGGGGCACACAATACGACTATAAACGCGACTGTTTGTGAATTCGTTTGATCCCCACTCGAGGAAATGAAATATTTATTTAAATTTATATTATATTTTTCGCTCTGGTGTCGAGGCAAAGCACGGCGTTGAGTTCAGACTCTCAACTCGCAATGCCTCCAGAAGGCGGCGGAAAGTGGGGAACGGAGTATCTTAATATTGGAACGGCCTACCCTGCTGTGTGCAGGATACAGCGTGAATCTGATTTAATTTAATTTTTACTTTTTACAATAAATTTTAGCATGTGATTCGTTGTGAGACTTAAATAAATTAGGGAGACATAAACTGTATGGTGTTTTCTGTAATTGATCTGTATAAAAGTCCCCATATATAATTTATAGATTTACTTCTACTTCTTTTCTTTTATTTTTTGACATTTTTAAAAGTATTTTTTCACACTTAGGATATTACAATACTTATTTAGCGGGATTTGAACCCACGCCTTTTCGAAACCGTGGAAGCGCTCTGCCCGCCAAGCGTTCTCATCCAGCGATGTGAAAATTATTATACGCTTGTTACAATTTATTTATGTTGTTAACATCTCTGTAGGAACATTTTTACAATTTTCCGCTACCCAAAGATAATTAATTAGATTCATCATTTGGCAAGAGAGAATGCTATTAATTAAATATTTTTGATATCTTTGAAGTGTTATTCCACACTTAGGAAAGAAAAATACAAATTTAAAAAACGTACAAAGATTTAAAATTTTTATACGTTTTCTAAAGCGTATAGACCGATCACCACATCCAAGACGCGCGGGTTCAAATTCCGCTACGTTGAAATTTTTATACGTTTGCTAAATAAGTAGACCTGTATTTGTTTTTCTTTCTAAACTATTTTTATAAAATTACATAACTTTAAATTAACTGTCTCAAACTAAGTAAATTTTATTGATTTGTTATACATCTAGAGCTGAAAAGTTTGATCAAAGAGTACGAACTAAAACTTTTTTAATTCAAAAATCTACGGTCTGCTCCGATGTAGAATATATTATTGAATATAACTTTAGAATTTTATTACAATTTTAATGCTGTTTGCTGTTCAACTGACTGTTTTTAAAGTAACAATTACGTATCATCTCTATATATAATAAACCGAGAGAAAAGTCAATTCTGTCAAAAATTAAGCCAGTTAACTTATCGACAATATTTTTTTTAGTTTCATCCCGGTTTTCACTATAGTTTCTTTAAAAATAATTAAAAATCGAAAAATACAAATTACCTTAAATACCAATAACTACTAGATGGAACTGAATGAAGTTTGACATGGTAATAGTTCAAAACCTAATGCAACTTATAGGATAGTTTTCATAATGAAGTATAAAGCAATTTTAGTATTATAGAAAAAATAAAAATCTGACATACTCAAATTACGTTGATTACTCGCAAGTATAGCTAAATTATGTAATTTTAATTAAAGTTATTAATACGTTATTGGGACGTTACAATCATTTATAGTAGATAGATTAACTTTCTCAAGAGTGTATATAAAAACACATAAAACAATAAGGAAGTACCAAATATGTTATATGAATTACTTAAAGTTATACTTATTATATTATAATAAAACAAATGAATTGTATGCGAATTTATTAATACGTTTCAAGTACGAAAAAAAGAAAAAAATACGTTTCTTCTTATTAATGTTTAATATTTCTATAATTTATATCGATATGTTATTAATTATGCCTTAATTTTTATGGCACATGTATAATAAGGATATCAGACACCTAACGATAAAGAGACCATCTTAGTACTGAGTAACATTTTAAGGAATATAATTATGTATTTTAGTGAAAGAATAAAAATAATGTGTAAATCCTATATTAATAAAATATATTATTTTTCATTGCCTTAAAAAGACTACCTCAATTATTGAATTTAAGGAATCCTGCTATAGTATAACAATTTTTAATTACAGTAAAATGTCGATACTAATATGGTATTATAGTTATTTTGAACATTTTGATTATTTTTCCGCCGATAATTACATAAAAAGCATAGACAATTTTTTAATTTGAAAAAAATATTTATTAAATATAAGAATGTTGGTAGTTTTTCAAAAGATATACGAATTAAAAAAATGTCTAAAATAAGCTTTCTTCGCATGTGTTGTAGTAACTATTGGTATCTATTAAACAACAAAATATTATAAATATTAAATTTTCGCAATTATATAGATATTAGAGGCCGTCGGGCGCAAGGGTGCGATTGTAACGCGAAGCTGTGTATTCGATCCCTACTCGGGAGAATGAATAAATATAAATATTTTATTATAAATATTTATTTGTTTATAAATATTTTAATTTCTTCGCTCTGGAACCAAGGCAAAAGCCCGGCATGGAGTTCCGCCACTCAACAGGCCATGTATCGAAAAAATCGGCGAAAAGTGGGGAACGGAGTGTCTTAACTCTGCCTACCATGCTATATGCAGGATGCAGAGATAATCTGGTTATATTTTTTTTATTTATGAACCGATTCAAATAAAACAAATACTAAATGTTACGGGATGTTTGTTAAAATACAAAAGTGCACTAAAGTCAGTTAAGCCTTTCTGATATTAGCGTGAACAGACAAACAGACAAACAAACAAACCGACCGAGCTCTATTACGTTAGGAAAAGCCTGTAGTTACAATTTTTGTAATATATCTTCCATGTACAGACATCGATGAGTTACGATTTTATTGCAACTTACACAATTTACTTCATAAATTGTTTTTTTCAAACATTTAATTGAATATTCTTATGGGAATTACAAAAATGTATGTATTAAAAGTGTGTAAAAGTGCTTTGCAAACATATATTATATATTACAACATGAACGTAATTAAGTGTATTAAGTAAATAATTCAGTAGTTTAAGCGGGCCAAGCCGCGAGCGGGTAGCTAGGAACTCAAGATATCTATGACCAAGTAGCATATAGCATACAATGCGTGTTTCAATAATCCTTATTAGTACTTTAATTAAAAAGAGACATTTAGCTGGACCACTTATTCAGTTAATATATACAAAAAAAATTGGTTAAGTGCCAGGCGATTTTAAGATTGTAAGTCAACGCGAAGTACAACTTATAAAAGTTGACAAAATTAAGGCATAAGCACTCATTTTGTATGAAATAAAAGAGAAATACCTATAAGTTTGTAATAATTTTATTCTATTGAATATCTATAAATTTTCATTATTCGGATTTTTTCTTTTATTTGTATTAAAAGGTCTAACTTCATACCAAATTTCGTAACTGTAGATCCACGGAAAGTACGCTATAGGTTTTGTTTACGCGGTGAATTTCATACAAAATGCATAAACTCCACCCGATCTCGAGATAAATGGTTTTGACAGACGGACAGACGGACAACAAATCGATCTTATAAGAGTTCCATTTTTCCCTTTGATGTACAGAATCCTTAAAACCAAGCCCAATAGTTCATTAGGATCAACAGTCGGGACCCATTTAAATCTAACAGGGCTTGTTAAGATTTAATTCCATTTTAAAACATTTTGCAATATTTAAAAAAATCTTGGTCTACTAAGACAGTACCTACTAATGATATACGGGAAAGAGATATACAGAATTGAAACTGACCAACACATTATGATACGCAAAGTTCTTCTCAAAGTGTATCCGTTTGGCTGTCAGCCAATTTTATAAGATGTGACAGTAAGTGCGCAATATAAGATTTATGACCTTTTTCCAAAATATTACATTCACTCATATTATGATTGATGTGACGCTATTTAATTAAGTAATGTAACTGTTGATTGTGGATTCCATTATCAAACTCACATTAATCATAAACAGAGAGATGAAGAGTCACGAATTCATTCTCTATGATCCTTTTTTATATATTGACGCTGTATCGCGCACATAGCAAAGTAGGCAGATGGAACCTGGGAAAAAATATTAAAACCTACTACTACTTCCCGTGGATCTATAGTTATAAAATTTGGCATGAAGTAAAACCTTACAATACAAATAAAAGAAAGAGTCAGAACAGTGAAAATTTATACGTATTTCATCGAAAAAAATCATTACAAATTAATATTTTTAGTTTATTTCATACACAATAAGTGCATATGCCCGCAAACTTAAATTTGTCAACTTTTATAAGCTTTACAGTGTACTTACCGTTGACCTACCATCTTGAAATCTCGACGGACGATAAAATCTAGAAGAATATAAATTTGGTATTTCTAAAAATTGTAATGTTTACTGAGTATTGAAATTTTATTAAAGTTCAACGATATTTACATCGAAACATTGTTCAATGGTGAGGAACAATGCAATATTACACTTCAACGCCATGTCAAAGAACATTTTGTTTGACTGCGCAAATTTTAACTTAAGAGACACTGAAGTAAATGTAAACATTTCAGAAATTTATTTTATAAATATGTCTTTAAAAAAGCATAGATAATGGTGTAAGTAAAGACAAAAGAATATCACTTTTTTATAGGTATTTTAGATTCTATACAAATCATAACGTACGTACTCTATACGTTGGGGTAATACCGGGCGATTTATTGATTTTGCTAGAACAGTATAATAAAAAAATATCACTTTTGGTTTATCTTGCAAGTATATGTTAGCGCATCGGCTTTTGCTTTTGATTCTTGTAAAGTGAAGATCTTGACAACAATTGTTTATAAAAGCGTAAATCCGCATTTAACTCTTAGAGACTGACGTGGCTTAATTTTTAGGGTTCCGTACCTTTTAAGGAAAAAATGAACCCTTATAACATCACTTTGTTGTCCGTCCTTCTGTCTACCTGTCTGTCTTAAGGCCAAATGATAAAAAGAAATAAAGAAAAGACGGAATGCAAGATCAGTGTAAATGGTAAGATGTCATAACAAATGGATGAAGTGGTATATTTGGGAAGTATGTTCAGTAGAGATGGAAGATACGAGATGTATAAGACGTATTGGTTAAAGGTTAACGGTGGCTTAGCTGTATTGATGAGCCGGCGGAACATCAGCACTGCTGCATGCTTGAACGTACATAATGCAGTGTTGGTACCGACGCTGTTATACGGCAGCAAAACGTGGGTATGGCGCATTGTGTACAGTCAAACGTGCTGCTGTAATGATGTTTCGCCTTCTCATTAAAGGAGCTAAGGCTCTGTTAACCCTGTTACCGAGAGCAATACACCTTTCCACCTTTTATCTTCCATCTCTATTGAACATACTTCCCAAATGTACCACTTCATTCGCTTGATATAATATTTTGCCATTTACACTGATATTGCATTCTGTTCTTTCTTCATTTCTTTCAAATACCAAAACCTTTGTCTTACTAATATTCAGGCTTATTTTCACACCCTTCCTTCATAATTGTGGCTAATGCCTGCAACCTAATGATGCAATGAGCATGTATCATCTACGTATAGCAGGCCATACATATTCAAGTCACCTATTTTCACCTTCACGTCACTTTGTTTCACTCCTTGAAGACATCTATCCAAATATAAATTGAACAACCAAGCTGATATAGCGCATCCTTGTTTAATACCCGATTGGATGTCAAACATCGGCGACATCCCAGCTCTCTGTAAAGAGACTTTAGAAGAAACTTTCAACGCCTTTTCCAAGTCTACAAAAGCACAGACAACTTTTTAGTTAACTCCCAAAAAATTTTCCGTGATCATGCGGAGGGAAAAGATCTGATCTATGCACCCTCTTCCAGGTCTAAAGCCTCCTTGGGCCTCTCGCAACAACCTTTTCTTTCAGATCTCTCTTTCTTTCTTCTCGCTTATATTTTAGCATAAACTTTACTATCCAAGCTTATCAAACTGATAGCCCTATGGCTTGCGCAGGCTACATGTGAATCTTTGCCTTTATTCAAAGGCACGATGACTGCACCTCCCCGATCATCTGAGACATAAATTGCACAAAAACGAGAACAAATCCAAGACGTGTGGCCAACTATATTTGATCATCTCGGCAGTAACTCTAAGTGCTCCCGCTGCCTTACCACATTTCAGACTTCGTATTGCAGTCTCAACTACTTTAATTAAATATTTTATTTAAAAACAACACTGTACAAATGTTACAAATTATGAGATACGACATTGCATGATCTTTTAAAAATTAATGCAGTAAAATCATATATTAAGCGTTTAAAGATTTATTAATATAGGGCTCTGTCTACAATTCGATTACAATCCAGTGTTGCAAAACGGAGATAAGCTATAGTAAAGATAAATTACAAAATTTATGCTGAATTATTACTTTAATGCAATATGAATTGGTTGTAAGGCTTCTAGCGTTTAAAAAAAGAGTAAATGGCAAAAAATCTTACTAAATGCAACAAAATCTAACTTTATACGAAGAGAACAATACTAAAATACAACTAAATACAATACAATACTACAATACTACAATAGCCAAATCAGCTTCACGCTGTATCCCCCACACAACAGGATAGGCAGAGGGAACCTAGTGTTAAGACACTCCGTTCCCCACTTACTGACGAATTCTGGAGGCATTGCGTGTTGGGGGGCAGAACTCAACGCCGCGCTTAGCCTCGACACCAGAGCGAAGAAATGGAAATATAAATTTAAGTAAATATTTCATCTCCTCGAGTGGGGATCGAACCCACAACCAGTCGATTTTGCAGTCACATCTCGTGCCGCTGCGCCACGACCGGCCTCTACTACAATAGTCAAATTGTATATATACCCCAATTTTTATAATATTTATAGGGTTCCGTACCTGTTAAAAATATTTAAGGGAAATCGGTTGGTAATTTTAGTACTTTTATCTATAGTTATTGTTATACATTACATAAATCGTAATTTAAATCTTTTCGTAAATATTTTAGCATCTTCTTATCAGAGCGGAGAAGAAATGACGAGTGGAGATCGAATCCACAACCAGCCGCGTTTACAGTCAAACACTTGTGCCCCTGCGCCACGACTCTTTTGCCAGCCACGTACTTAGATAGTTGTTTAACAAAATCTATTATCATGGTTTTTATTTAAATTAATTACTGTAATAAAAAGAAACTCTAAAGTAGCTTGTTGCTTTTTGCTTGTATATCAATGTTAAATAAATAATAAATATATAATAAAAAAATGATATTGTAATGTATTGTAAAAGAATGACCAGTCGCTAATATATAACAAAGTGGACACTTCTTAACTGAACTTAAGAAACCACTCATTGCTTTACTTCGTTTGAGCAATAAACCCTACTTCTGTTCCCGAGGTTACGAAATAAGGACAAGAAATATCAAAGGTGTCATTAAGTTAACCATAAAATTAAGCTCTTAAACTAAACTCGTTGAAGAAAGGCCACTGCTTTAATTTTGCACATTTAGGTTCTTTAGAATATAATATTATGACGGATACATTCATATATACAGATCTTACGGATTTTTAGTATACAGAGTGTTTTTATCTTCACCACTTTACATGGAAGCACAGTTTTAATTACTCTATAAAAGCCTAAAACAATTAAAACGAAAGAGATTTAGCTAGAAATGAAAAAGTGTTCTTTTTTTTCAAACAAAATAAATAATAAAATTATCGTTGTAGAATAAAACGCAATTTGTTGAGAATGACGTGAACAGGCACCTCTTAACATCAACATCAACGAGTCGTAGGTGATGGCGGTGAGATTGAACATTGTTTAGATTTATTATAAAAAATAGGTAATTTCGTAAAAAAGAACAAGAAAAATTTCTTTTTCGTTCGAGTATGTTTTTTGAGAATAAAATAAAAAAAGCAGAACGGCAAGGTTTTTACGTCATTGGTATCTATTCATAACTACCTCACACAGTATGGATAAAAATCTAGAGCCTCTCTCAGTATGGATGAATTGAAAATAATAAACCTAAGTCTAAACTGTTGAAGAATTTTGATATGTTTTTTTAGGTATGGGCTTAAAATTGTTTACCCTATATGCTGCTCCCGTAAAAGAGCGCAGTCTCTTCCATCCTGTATATATGTTTATAAAGCTTTAACAAATGTATAGCCTTCATAAAAGAATATTTGATTTTATTGTCAGCTCCACTCTGTATCACCTATATTGCAGGGTAAGCAGAGGGAACCTAGTATTGACACTCAGTTTCCCACTTGCTGCCGAATTTTCGAGGCATTTCGTTTTGAGTGGTGGAACTCAATAACGCGCTTTGCTTTGTTACCAGAGCGAAGGTATGAAAATATTAATAAATAATAATTTATTTCTCCGAGTAGACGACGACCATGACGACTACGACTACCTCAAATTAAAATTATAAATAGTATAATAACTTCATTACTTTAGTTTTATAAAATATTTTTGGTGTCACAAAAAAGATTCCAATTTATTTTCCTTTGAAAATGAAGATAGACAAAATATCAGACGTAACTGAATATTGAATTTCATCTCATCTCGTTGTCGTTTATTATCGTCAAGTCAAGTAAAGCAAGTACCTACTCCAAAATCACTCATATTAAAGATGATAAAATGAAGAATAAAATATACATATATAAAGGCACCGGTTACATAATTAGCAACACTAATCACTGATATAGACATAGAAATAATATATAAAATAAATTAAAGGCCAGTCATGGCACAAGCGTAACAGATTGCCGGTTCAATTCCCACTCGATTAAATAAAATATTTAATATATTAATTTCTGCGTTCTAGTGTCGAGGCTCTATACGCAATGCCGCAAACACACAAAAAGTAAAAAAAAGTAACTTTTATTTATACTTATTTCGAAAACGTATAAAAATTTTGAACGTAGCGGGACTCGAACTCGCGCCTCCTGGAAACCGACCAGGCGCTCTGACCACTAAGCCATACGTTCCCGCCAAGCTACGTCGAAATTTTTATACGTCTTTCCTAAGTGTGGAATAACACTTTAAAAATGTTTAAAAACTTTTATTTAAATATTCTAGTGCAGTGAAGAGAAATTGAAGAAAAAAGTATGATACTAATTTACATTAGTTTTAATTCACATTAAAATGCCAAAACCATTATGTTATTGATTATGGTTAGAGTAAAATTAGAGCCAAAGCAATTTACAGTGAGGTAATCAATTATGCGTGGCTTAACAAGCTACTATACATACTTGTAATTGGAGTTTTACTTAATTTGATGATTGACAATAACTACAAATACTACGGGTTCTTAAGTTACGATGCTATTAGTCACCTTCCAGTTTAACCGTGAGATCCTCGTCAACAGGAGAAATGAACACAATATCTCAAGACGAATCTAACGATCCCAAATTCGCAAGATTTTGTCTCCCACTTTATAAAATTAATAAATTTACTCTAAACTTATTCCTGGTCAGCACGTTTGTAGTATTTGTTTACTGTAAAATTATGATTGTGAGGGATACTTCTCATGGAACCGTAAACAAGTTCTACTAGTATGTACGTTTAGGCTTTTAGAGTATAAATAATATAGAAAAATATTCTATCTGGAACTATCAAAATCCTCAGAAAGAAGACGGAAAATCTTGTTCCCAAATGTAAGGAGTTGAGATATGGTTTGTGGTCTATGGATCAATTTTTGGTATTTTTTTTCAATTTTAAAATAATAAAAATCAGATCAATTGACAATCTAGAAGCGGAGATAAATGAAGTTGGTGCCAAATAAAACAAACAGGCTTAGTAATTCGATTTTAAGTAATAGGTAGACCTTAAAAGAATGCTTCTCAAGTTAGTAGTTGTCTTATGTAAAACTTCAAACTTAATTAGATGTTATTGTGTATACTAACATTTTGACATATTGACAAGAACATACGACGAATACGACGAATTGGAAACTTCTCCATTTTTTGAAGTCGGTTGAAAATGAGAACATCCTCTTTTTGAAGTTGGTTGAAAAGAAATGCAACGATAAGAAGTCTCACTTCTGACACCCATTTTAACAATGTTTTTCCTTGCAACTATTACAGTATAATTATATTTTTTACCAAAAAAAACAACTTGTTCAATTTCAACGAATACGAAAATAAAATATTTATTAATTTTAATTAAGTTAAAATATTTTAACGCACTTAGAACATTAAACTATTAGTGCATATAATTACAGTATAAATAACGAATATATCAATTGATTACTGAAAAAAAAATACAAAAAAACAAAAAGAAATGCATTTGAATCGATTAAAGTCAATCATATTTTAAATGACAGATATAACAGATGATTGACATTGACACCATGTTTAATGATTTTTGCATTTTTCGGTTCACTCGTTGCGTTCGCTTCGAAACGTTTTGGATTCATTCCATGGGTTTGTTTGATATTTTCAACGACTGTTGCTTTTTTTTCACGGACTCTTTTTTAGTAATTACCTACTTTACAAAGATTGATTGTGCTGTGAGCTTAACCTCACTTGTATCAAATTTCTAAAACTCAGCTCCCAAATTGCCAAAACTGACAGAATTTTCCAGGAGAGAATGATGTACCTGAGTTTATTAAATCATACTATTTTCATTTCTTTACATTCTGGGTCCAAAAATGCATGCAATCGTTTTAGTCTCCTTTATATTGTTGTGTAATCTACGTATTTGTAATTGTCGTACGTAATTTTCAATTAAGAATGTGCTTAGACTTTTATATATTTCTATAAATGTTATGTATATTTTCATAAAAAGTAAGTATCAATATTAAGCCTCTACTATTCTTAAAAACTATGTATGAAACAAAATTCTAGAACATTGCAATTTTAAATCTACTCTGGTACTTACTAACATTATAATAATAATAAAAATATATTTTATTCAAGTGACCAGTGACTCATTATGGTTAGTAAATAATATTTCTTACGGAACAGGTTAGTTATTATTACATTTTAAATAAATGTTACAATACACACGAATCATCGTTGCACCGTCCCGTTTGCAACGGAACAGCAATGATCCATGTATATGCAATCTAGTCTATTCGATATCATAATCAGTATACTGTTGACACTACCCCGTACCTTACGCAACAGAGACCCGCATTTTTTTTTCATGAGAGCGTAAATTATATAAAGTTTTATTTAATTTTACACTTAAAATATGTAATCTTTCCCCACGTCAAATATAGCGCTGCAACGCTGTAGTACTCATAAAACTGAATGACAGTATTCAGGATGCAACATTGTCGGAATTCATTGGCATATAAGATAAAATTTAAGTGCATTTAAAAATATTTGTTTTCGGCTTCGTGCTTCATCCCACATTTAACAAGGCAGAGAGAACCTAGTGTCAAGAATAGCTTTCTGATAGAATTCGAGACGAGAGCGGAAGTTAACACACTTTGTCTAACGTCGAATTGAACGTTGATACCGTCGTGGCGCAGTTGCACAATCGTGTGACTGGTAAATGCGATGCCTGTGGGTTCGAATCCCACTTGGAGGAATTAATATGTTGTTAGCAAACATCGCGTAAAAAAGAGTGGATGTATATATAGGTGAAAAAGACTATAAAAACAATGGAATTGTGTCAATCGCGGCAGTTGCTTATTGGCAACAGCTCTTATTGGATTATTGGAAGGAAACTCGTGTGAAGTATTGCTGTTGGTTGATACATATCATTTATTGCAATTACGTAGTAACTCTTTCTGAATAATTTAGAAATATATAGATGATATGTGTTTTATCTTGTTTTTAGGGTTCCGTACATTTTTAAGAAGAAAAGGAAAGGAACCCTTAATATAAATTTGTTGTATGTCCGTCTGTCTGTCTGTCAGTAGGCAGAGAGAATGTGTGAACTTCGTTCCCTTTATGATATTTTCACCAGAACTGAACCCACAACCTGTTGCGGTTACATTCGCACGATTGTGCTCATGTGTCGCGACTGGCCTCTAAATAAATATTTAATAAGCAATAACATACTATTATAATAACTAAGAAAAATACCTTATATTTAATGACTTGCTACAATTCTCAATTGTCCGAAACTAATTCTAGCGAGCAATCAACCTAATGTTACTCGAGAGCACGTATTAAGGACATGAAAGATAAAACGTCTTTAGGCTCGTCGTAAAATGAAGTCCTTAAACTTAACTCATTTTCAAAGGACCGACTGTTAAATTAGTGACATTAGCACATTTTAATCAAAGTAAAGGTAACGTAACCTCCAGCATTACTTTCACAGTGGCACTCAGAGATAATAATAATTATATAAAAATAAATCAAAATAAATTAATGAGCTCCACGCAGTATCCTGCGTATAGAGGGAATCTAGTGTTAAGACACTCCGTTCCCCACTTTCCGCCAAATTTTTCGGGGCACTGCGTGTTGAGGGTACAGTTATATTTTAGCATATCGCCAAAATTGGCGAGAAGCTTGAGAGCTACCCGTCCGGAACTCATCAGTTCTGGGCGCTCTCAAAGGCGGCACTTGGCAACTTTAGCCAGCCTTCGCTTCCGCCATTACGCACGGGAAATGACATCTTGGTCCACACGGCAAAAGAGAAAGCCGATCTCCTGGGCGCTCTCTTTGCCTCAAACTCGACTTTGGATGACCAAGGAACAACGCCGCCGACCATCCCGCGGTGCCAGAGCTCAATACCTGAGGTTAAGTTTAACCAAACAGCTGTTAGGCGAGCTCTGTCGTCTTTGGACATCCACAAGTCGAGCGGGCCAGATGGCATCTCTCCCTTAGTGCTCCGTTCCTGTGCTCCTGATCTGACACCGGTGCTAACGCGTTTGTTTCGGCACTCTTACTCAGTCGGCGTTCTCCCAGACTCATGGAAGAGCGCTCTTATCCACCCGATCCCAAAGAAAGGCGATGGTTCCGATCCATACATCCTAACTACAGGCCTATTGCTATCACCTCCCTGCTCTCAAAAGTCATGGAGAGTATTATCAATAGCCAGCTCTTGGTTAGAGGATCACCGATTGATTAGTGACCGACAATATGGCTTTCGCCATGGTCGCTCAACCGGTGATCTTCTAGTTTACCTTACCCATCGCTGGGCTGCGGCTATTGAAAGCAAGGGAGAGGGCCTGGCAGTTAGTTTGGACATGGCGAAGGCCTTTGATCGAGTGTGGCATGAGGCGCTCCTGGCTAGGCTTCCCGAGAATTTATGCAAGTGGATCGCCAGCTTTCTCACTGGGCGCAGCATCAAGGTCGCTGTCGACGGTTTTTGCTCTAAACATATACCCGTGAACGCTGGCGTTCCCCAAGGCTGCGTGCTGTCCCCTACGCTGTTTCTTCTGCATATCAATGACATGTTAGAGGATTCTAGCATTCATTGCTATGCAGATGATAGCACGGTGAACGCTGTTTATTCCGGCTGAGCAAGTCTTTCTCGGGAAAACGCCGAATAGTGCCGAAATAAACTTGTGTCTTCCGTTGAGGCATCCCTCAACAATGTCTCCTCATGGGGTGAAAGGAACCTAATTCAGTTTAACCCCCTAAAGACACAAGTTTGCGAGTTAACCACAAAAAAAATCCCATTTATCGTCTCACCAGTCTTTCAGAACATTCCCCTTACAGCCGCGCCCAGTATCAGTATATTGGGCCTCAATGTTTCGAGTGACTGCCAGTATCGCGATCATTTGGAAAGCAAGGCCAAGTTGGCCTCGAAGAAACTGGGGGTCATCAACAGAGCGAGACGGTACTTCACGCCAAAACACCGTTTGGCCCTATATAGGGCCCAGGTTCGGCCTCATATGGAGTACTGTTCTCATCTCTGGGCTGGTGCACCCCAGTATCAGCTTGAACCATTTGATCGCATACAACGTAGAGCCATTCGAATCATTGGGGACCCAATAATCTGTGAAAGGCTTGATACTTTGGCTTTGCGTAGAGACGTTTCCTCGCTGTGCGTTCTCTATTGCATTTATCATGGGGAGTGTTCTGGAGAACTGTTTGACCTATTACCTGCCGCCGAATTTTCTAACCGCACAGTACGATATAAGCTGAAATATCATCCACACCACCTGGATACGTGGCAATCCACTACTGTGCGGTTTCGTAGGAACTTCCTTCCACGCACCACGGAACTGTGGAATGGCCTACCCGCAGCAGTGTTTCCAGGTCAATTTTATGACATGAGTACCTTCAAAAAGCGCGTCTATCTCCACCTTAAAGGCCGGCAACGCACCTGTAGCTCCTCTGGTGTTGCACGGGGCCGTGGGCGGCGGTAATCACTTACCATCAGGTGACCCGAACGCTCGTTTGCCTTGTCCTTTTCCATAAAAAAAAAAATTACACCCTTGTGCTCCTGTGCCACGACGGCCTTAAAATTAATAAATTCATTGTATAGCAACTAATAGACTACTTCATTGCAATTAAGAATTAGAGGATTGTAACTTAAAATGATCGTAACATAACTTTATAATCTGCAGTTTTTTTTATTATTTTTGATCAGCTGGACAATGATCTGCTAAGTACACAGATATTTATCACCTTAGTAGTAAGAAGTGATTAGTGCTCAACTGGCACGGTCGAAACGTCGTATAATAATTTCAACGTAGCGGGACTCGAAACCGCCCCATCCTGGAAACCGACCAGGCACTCTGACTACTAAGCCATACGTTCTTATCAAGCTACGTCAAAATTATCGACGATAATTATTCGATATCAGAAGGCGCGGGATCGAGTCCCGCTAGCTTCAATTTTTTTTACGTTTTCTAAATAAGTATTTTTCTTTGCTAAGTGTGGAATAGCACTTTAAAAAATGTAAAAAAATATTTAATAAATATCATTCTCTCTTGCCAGACGATAATTCTTAGTAATTATCTTTGGGTAGCGTTAATTTGTAAAAATCTCTCTACAGAGATACTAACAACATAAATTAGTTGTAACAAGTGTATAAAAATTTCTACGTAGCTTGATGAGAACATACAGCTTAATGGTCAGACCACCTGGTCGGTTTCCAGAAGGTGCGGGTTCGAGTCCCGCTACGTTCAAATTTTAACACGTTTTCTAAATAAGTATAATGTAATAAACCAGTTAAGTGTGAATCAGGCTCGCCCACCGACGTTTCCATAATTTTTAAATCAAATGCCAAATCTCACTCTTTGCTCCAAGGGCTTGATACCTCCATGTGAATCTTAAAAATAATAAACAGAAAACGGAGAAGATAACAGAATCCTATAAATAATTTACAGCTACTTTCGTTTCCCCGCTCTAACAAGACAAAATGTAGTGTTGAATTTCGCCACTCAAAACGCAATGTTATTATACAAATTCGGGTGGAAAGCGGAGGATGAAATTCATTGAACATTGTTCTTTCTGCTTATTCATAAGATTATGATAAATTTAATAATTTTCTATTTTATAATACATTATATTATATGTTTATGAAGACTTCAATGTAAGTTTAAGTAGTTTCAAAACGGTTTTATCAAATTAAACAAAATAAAATGTACTCTAGCTTAGGCGGATTTTAAAATAATTTGATCACAGTAATGCTGACGAAAATTGTACATTTATAACGTTAAGCGCAAATGTCGCAAAACGTATTTCTGTGGAATTACTGTATATTTTAATCCAATGTTCATTTTATTTTATGTATTAAAAATAATATAAAGAGATAGAAATAATAAAAAAGAGGCCAGTCGTGGCGTAGGGCGTAACGTACAAAATGCGACTGACTGTCTAACCGACTGGTTGTGGGTTCGATCCCCACTCGAGGATATAAAATATTTACTTAAATTTATATTTCCATTTCTTCGCTGGTGTCGAGGCAAAGCGCAGCGTTCTGCCACTCAACACGCAATGCCTCCAGAATTCAGCAGAAAGTGGGGAACAGAGTGACTTAACACTAGGTTCCCTCTGCGTACCCTGCTGTGTGCGGGATGCAGCGTGAAGTTGATTTATTTATTTTATAAAAATAATAATACAGTTATTTAATAACATAATGTGTATAATATTATATATTTTATAATGATTAACATATTATATAGAGATATAGGTACGTGTAGTTTAAAGCTATTCTGCTATATGTATAAGTAAGTGAAGGCGCAAAAAGCTTCAAATAAATTAGGGCAATATTTTCTGGCACTTCTCGAGTTCAGTTTTTACTTTCTTGCATTCATCGCTTATGTTCCAATTTTTGCAAGACTGAAATATAAAAAAGTAAAAACCTTATATAATCTATATTATGTCTAGGAGGTAAGTTTAGTATTTTTTTTTTGTAGTTATTAGGGTTCCAACCGCGACTTTGCTCATATGGAGGGCTTTATTATTTATTATGTATATATTTGTATTGTAGTTTACCTACTTTTTCTAAATATATAATTTTCCACTAAAATTATTATTATAAGCAATCTATTTTCTTGTATTATAATAAGATAGATTGCTTAATGATTTTAAGGTTGAGAGTCGGAATGAAAATAACTCTTGTTTATCAAACTGGAGTGCTTTGTTTTACCTAACAGCAGAAAAAAATAATATAATTATCCGTTTGGGAATCGAACTCACAACCAATGCGCTTACAGTCTGACGTTCACTGTCCTACTTCTAAACGATATTGGTCCACCCATTGAAGACTTCTTTGGGCGTTCTAGTTTGTACTGTAATAAATCACACAAAAATTCTCACCAACATAGCATAAAAACCCAAGCATTTGCCAAGTTCCTTTAAATAGCAAGGATCCTCTTGTATATAAGCGTCCAAGTCCTCATTCAGGCACTTCTCTTTGAGAACATCCGACACGTTTGTCTCGTTTTCGAAGTCCTTATCAAGTACCTCCTCTAAGGTAATTTTGTCGAATGTCCCGTTCGGTCTTAAAAATCCTTGGCTTTTTCCTATGCAGACGTTAAAATCACACTGAAAGGAGATTAAAATATATTTAATGTTAAAGGAACATTTCGTAAAAAGTATTATTTGAAATTTAACGATATTGTTATATCTACTTTGTAAAAAATATATTTTAATAAAAAAGTCAAAGATTGCCTGACAATATATTATAACATAATACAAAAAGTTACGTGGGAATTGAACTCGCCCACCGAGGGCTCTGTAACAATTTTAGGATTGTAGATAACTGTAGAAGTTATATTTACATTATGAAAATAGACAAACTTGAGTTTGCTAGATATATACTCATTTTGTTTGGAATTAATTACAAATAAATTAAAAGCAAAAAAACTTTTTTAGAGAAAGCTTTTATTTAACCTCTCTAAAAAGGTAAAAATATTTTATTTTTCTTTTAAATTTTAACTATAAACTTATAACCTTATTACACAATTTATATGATCATAAAAACTTGTCGCGATGATCAAAAGTTAATTAAATTGAAATTTAAAAAATATAAACTTAGAAGATTTTACATAATTAAACTAAATACTAGTTTATTTATACAAGTAAATCCCGCGACAAGCTTTTAAGATCATATAAATTGTGTATAATAAGGTTATAAGTTGATAGTTAAAATTTAAAAGAAATATAATATTTTCTTCTTTTTAGAGCGTTTAAATAAAAGCTATCTCTAAAAAAGGTTTTTTTGCTTTTAATTTATTTTTTACTTTTTAGTTATCGCTGGCTGGGTTACTCAGTCTGTTCATCTCATTCAACGCATCATTGTTGCAAGGTCGTTTGCTGGTTAATTTCGAACAATCGAGTTTTCAATAAGGATACCTAATAATTTTACCCTACTGAAGGCCACGTATGCATGCTTGACCAGCGGCAAAGAGCCTCGAGCCTAAGTAGATAACGGCGTAGTCGACAGTACTACCTTGCATTTTGCGTACTGTACAAGCCCAACATAATACAATTGCCAAAATTCTTCGTTCCGCGGTTCTGTGACTATATTTTGCTGGAAATTGCACAGACTTGGGCTGAATTAGTTGAACACCGTCTTTAAAGAAGTCTTTACGGACGAACGAATATCAGTTTAGTTGTATTAAATTTTAACTGTCGTTCAGTGGGTGTTTCGCTATTGTCCTGATTACCCCTTTCGTTGAGTCTTTGGCGTTTTGCATCATCATCTTCGTTAGCAAGTTTTCCTGCCTTTTTTATTTATTTTTCTCCAATACAGAGAGTAGTCCTTTGAATTGATATTTCTGTTTGTATCATTGTGGTCCCACGAGTACCGAAGTAATATTCGTCGATCCTCCTAGAGCTCCGTTTAGAAGGATTAAAACTAATATAGAACAGGGTTCACCCAGGTGCCCCAGGGTGATTCATGACATCATATTACAACTCCGTTGCTACTCTTGTAACAGTATATACCTTGGGTATAAGTAAAAAATAAATAAATAAATAAAATATGCATGGCATTACACATTAATAACATAGTTAATTATGAATAATACAAACTATATTTCGTCTATATAGTGGGTGCAGAACTCAGAAGTCAACGGTCGAGTCAAACTGTCAAGTACTACGGTACTAATATATATGATGCACATAAAGACTCGTACCAAATATATTATAAATATAATATAATAATTCGAAGCCTATAATGGCGCGATCTTTTAGGATCAAATTTCTTATAAAAAATTAAAAAAAAAAATTAAATTAGCTTCACGCTGTATCCCGCACACAGCAGGGTAGGCAGAGGGAACCTAGTGTTAAGACACTCCGTTCCCCACTTTGTGCCGAATTCTGGAGGCATTGCGTGTTGAGTGGCAGAGCTCAACGCCGCGTATATGTATATGTGTAGGAGCGACACATATTGTGGTTCGAAGCGATCTTTGACCATTATTCGCGGAAGCTGACGTCAAGCAATGATGGGCTTATGCGAACTGTTATAGCGATATTAACTATGGTGTGGCTGATGCCATCTCGCAGTATGCTCGCGATACATAAGCTATGCTTGTATGGCGTTGGTCATTGACATATTATATACCACTTCTACGACTTGGTATATGACTAGTAGGTGTGTGGTGCTATTTTATGTCCCAGCTCCGGAGTATGTAGTAGTGTCCGCCCGTCTCATACCGGTGTTTTTGTCCTATTTTATGTCCTGGAACTCTGGTGTATGTAATAGTGTCCGCCTACGGTTCGAGACACGACTGTGCGGTGTGTGCCTTGCGTTTATTTAACATATCGGCCGCCTTGCGGTAGTGCGTTCGTTCCAACGACTTATATTGATCTCACAAATCAATCAACATCACGAATCACCATTCTAATACAATCTTAATACAAACAAGCGTAACAAGTACCTTCAGAAAGATCACAAACAAACGTCCCGGAGAGTTCCATAAGACTGTTGCAGCTGCAGTCTGGTAGGAATTCACGGTGTAGGGGAAATTCTTAACACTGTTACCTCTGAATCTCTAAAAGATTTTGGGTTCTTCACGACCACAACTATAAACGATTCTAACTACTAGACACATCACGAGCCAAGACATTATTTATTAAATAATTTTTTCAAAGGTGTTTGGGATATTAGTTACACTCTGTCCATGGCACGGCCTCACCTTGACTTTGGAAGAATGCGCCACTTATTTCAGCTTGATGCTTACTTTTGCCCGACAAAACACAGTTTCGGGTTTGATTTTAGAGTTATCCTTTTCCTAGACAGGTTGTAGACCAATGCTGATGACGCCATCAGCGCCTATTCCGCCAAATTACACAAGTCAAAGTTAATCAATCGATCTTACAGGCTTAAAAAAGTAGATTCCTTAAAAATCTGCATTTTTATTCTCAGCGAACCCTTTCATTATATGAAAGCAAAAAAATCATCAATAGTGCTAGGTATAATATTAGATATTAGATTTAGAGTGATATCACATTATTTTTCTAATTGTTCTCAGCAAGCCCTTTCATTTCATATCCATATTGTATGCACAAATAATAAATATTTAAAAAAACGTCACATTATTTATCGAGTTACTCTCTACGACCCTTTCATTTGATATCCATATTAGACTGAAAATAACTATTCGGCTCCCTTGGATGGTCCGCCATATTGGATTTAGAATGCCGTTGCATTATTTTTCGAGTTGCTCTCAACGAGTCCTTTCATTTGATGCCCATATTGTAAAAATACATTAAAAATAACTATTTCGCCATTTTGGATGGTCCGCCATATTAGATTTAGAATGACGTCATACATCTTATCTTGCATTGTCATACAAATTAAACGTCTGTACAAAATTTCAGCTCAATCGGTTGAAGATATCTACTTCAAAATTGAGCTCAAAGATTTCACCCGAACTGACATACTCGTATATACATTGCGAGTTAAATAAAAGCTTTTAATATTAGTTTGTATTTTTTTTATTAAATACCTATGAATTTCCACTATTCGGACTTTTTCCTTTATAATTTATATTGTAATTTCTCAGTTTGCGTCAAATTTTATAATTGTAGGTCCAAGGGAAGTACCTATTGGTTTTGACTTCGCGGCGAATTTCAATTAAAATGCATCGAAACTGCTGATGCATAACTGCACATATCTTTTGATAGCGATAAATCAGAGGCTTGATTTCTGTATTTCAAGATACTATAGACCTAAATATTTGATATAAATTTTAGCTGGGTGCCTCCACGCGATGTCAAGATAAAAAAAATTGTTCCTGACAAACGGACAACAAAGTGATCCTCTAAGGTATATTTTGAGATACGTATCCCTAAAAATTAGGATAGTATAAAATATCTTCTCCTGATATTGTCGCACATTTAAGTAAATATTTATAAGTTTTATGAGTTATTTTAGTAAATATTTTACGTTAATTTCTACCACTAACGCATTTGGCGACTGTTTTAAGATTATAATCTGTATCTTTAAGTAATGCAAAAGATACTACTACTTTAGAAACCGTTCATACATATTTTTTTCTGAACAATATTAAGAAGAATGAGGATTTTTAAGTTATATTTGTTAAGGAAAATTTAAATTTCAATATTAATCATTACTATCTACTATTGAATATATTTGAGTTCTGGAAAAGTTTACGCTTTGGGGAAATATTGAGTAAATATTATTCAATATTTCCCCAAAGCGTAAACTAATTTCTAGATGTAAAATTATTTAGAATTTAATCTCGTCTAAGATGAAAAATTTCATTTAACTAAAATATTTTCATGAAATAAATTTTCTCCTTTCTAATCATTAAACATATGTGTTCCATTAGATAAAAAATAAAAAAATAAATAAATCAGCTTCACGCTGTATCCCGCACACAGCAGGGTAGGCAGAGGGAACCTAGTGTTAAGACACTCCGTTCTCAACTTTCTGCCGAATTCTGGAGGCATTGCTTGTTAAGTTGCAGAGCTCAACGCCGTGCTTTTGCGTTGGCACCACAGCGAAGAAATGGAAATATAAAATTAAGTAAATATTTCATCTCCTTGAGTGGAGATCCAACCGAGGACTAGTCGGTTTTACAGTCACACCTCGTGCCGCTGCGCCACAACTGGCCTCAATTATTATCCATTAGATATATGGCGTTTTATGCTAAAGTTATTCGGATAAAATCGTGGAACAATACATAAAGTGATCTGCAGTAGACCTTTATTAGTACGAATGATTAGAATGTGCGAATACTAAAATGGCAAAGATCTAACAGACATCGTGTACAGGCTGATTTTGTTTTTAGGAAATATTCCACATTTCCACAAAGAATATTGCATAAAGTTTATTTTATTGTCCAGAGTTCATCTTCACGCTGTACCCCCACACAGCAGGGTAGGCAGAGCTTAGTGTTGAGGCACTCCGTTCCCCACTTTCAGCCGAGTTCTATAAGCATTGCGTGTTGAATGGGGGAGCTTAGCCCCGCGCTTTGCCTCGACACCAGAGCGAAGTAATGAAAATATAAATGTATATAAATATTTCACTTCCTCGAGTGGAGTAAATATTTGACTTTCTCGAAGCCACAACCAGTCGATTTTACAGTCACACTTTGTGCCAGATTTTTTTCATTGTCCAGAGTGACGCTTATTTATTTGATTCGATGTTCAAATGTATTTCATATATTCGACGAAGGCCTGAGAAGCACGGACATTCTTCTTAAAAATGCCTATTGGTGGACTTTTAAACTATAAAGGATAAGTAGGTCGTCGTTGCGTAGGGGCACAAGTGTGTGATTGTAAACGCGAAGGCTGTGCACTCCAGGTAATGAAGTATTTAATATTTCCATTTCCTCGTTCTAGTAACGAGGCAAAGCGTGACGTTAAGTTTCGCCTCTTAACACGCAATGCTTCAAAAATTCGGTGGAAACGGGAGGAAAACTGGGCCCCCAGGTTTTCCCTGCCTGCCGTGCTGGAATACAGCGTGAAGCAAAAAAATTAACCTGGTTGTCCGTTCCGGTTTACGAACTGTTATTTTACGTGACAAAGTCATAACAAAAACATTACTTTTATTAATTGAATTTAATTATTTTCACTGATATATTATTATTTTGTATAATACAAAAAACGAATTAATAAAAAATTACATTTTGTTGTAAAATAAACAGTTATTTGCACTTATTAATTCGTTACTCGTTAATGAACAGAACCTATAAATCTTACTAAGAAAAATATTAATTCGGTGAATTTAGACTCACTCGTACGTATGCCAACGACATCCAATACTTTAAGAATGTGAAAAGGCACGGGCAAAGGGAGTTCCAAAATTTGTTGTTTGTGTTACGCTACATATACTCTAATCGAATTTGTTGGAGAATAAATGTAAAAGAATATTTTTAAAAATATAATATGTATATTTTTACTTACAGATTCTATGCTATGGGTTTTTTTTAGGCATTCATCATACAATTCCTTAGATTTTTCACTAATTTCATATTTGCAACATTCTTCTCCATACTGTAAATTAATAATAATATCAATATATTGTTTTGCAACTAATAAAAAACTAATCGATGTAAAACTTTAGAGAAATCATAGGTACGTACGCTACCTATATTCATGCATCTCTTTATATCTTGACTGTCTTGACTTTTAACCTGTTGAATACAATGAGTTTACTTGTTTATATTCAAAAAATATTTATATAAATAAAGTATATGTTTTTTGTATGTATATAAATGGATTGTTTAGTAATTTTTTTATAAATAGTGAGTTTGTATTTATATAAATATATATTATATATTTTTAGGGTTCCGTGCCTCGAGAGGAAAAAATGGAACCCTTATAGGATGTATTTGTTTTCCGTCCGTCCAACTCATTCCAGAGAAAAAAAGTCTATCAAGACTTTTTTTCTCCGGAATGAGCGGAGGCATCAAGTTGAAATTTATATCAAATACTCAGATTTACAGTCTCTTAGAATTTTGAAAAAATCAATCTTATAAGGAAACGTAATCAAAAGATACGGCCTATTATGCTGCAAATTTACGTAAATTTTCGAAACTCGCAAGGGAATCAATACCTACAAGGTACTTCTTGTATACTCAGAATTTTAAAATTTTGGTAACAAGCAACGTTGTATAGAGAAGCACAGATAAAGGAAAAATTGCGAAAAGTGAAAATTTATAGGTATTTCATAGAAAAAAAAATGTGCTTATAAGCACTCATTTTCCAGCAAACTTGTATTTGTCAAGTTTTATAAGGTCTACTGTGTACTTCCCATTAACTCACCATCCTAAAATTAATACAGTAGCCTTGGTGGGCGAGTTCGACTCACAGTCGAATATGACAGTCGAATATTTATTATAATCGAACCCAAAATGTGAAGCGGCTTAGTAAAGAAAATCTTTTACTCGGTCAACCTATTTGAAAGATATTGTGTGTTGAAACCAGTGCCATATTATATCTAACGAGACTTGGAAAATGAAAATATCTTATAAATATAAATAATAATCTCTCTATCTCATAAATATAATAAAAGAAAAATAGGACTTTTGTCTCTTTTTTATCAACATAAGAAGCGTACACATATAATGTGTAAATTATATTAAGAATAAAGATTTTAACTCTCTTGATAGGACTTGACTATTGACAGAAAAAAAAATAGTACAATAAATTGAAGTAAAAGTATGCTATGAGAAAAAAAATCCGGTCACGGTCAAATCCAAATCGTCCACCGAGATTTGAACGGGACTTCCTGCTTACTTACAACTTATAAAAAGTGGACAAACTGAAGTTAACGGGCGTATGCACTCACTTTATATTAAATATACTTATAATTGATAAGTTTGTAATAGTTTTTATTTGTAATACATATAAATTTACATGTTTCGGATTTTTCTTTTATTTGTATTACAAAAACAATGCAAATTATATTCATATGCTCGTATCTTTTAATGTTGACTGAAAAGCTTGTTTTTATTGTGGTCCCAGAGACTTTAGATGAATATTTGATATTTATTTCAGCTATGATACCTTCACGCAATCTAGAGATAAATGGTCTTGGCAAACGAACAACAAAGTGTTCCTAGAAGGGTTCCGTTCTTTCTTTTTTAGGTACGAAATCATAAAAATAATAAAATATCAAAAGTTGAAATTGTAATATATTTTTCAAGACATATTTATTACTCACCGCTAATATAAACGAAACAAAAAGTGCAAAACGGTACATGGCTACAGAGATATTTAATTCGCAACTGTTGTACAAGACTTTTTATACCCGTTGTAAACCAAAGTGTCATTAAGAGTAAACGTGAAGCGTAAAATTATAGCATTTTTATAAAAATTATGAATATCATTATGCTTTTATAACATGTGAGAAACATTAAAACCGAAACATATTTTCTATTGTTGTTCATAGACTTATCAAATTAAAATTGTATGTCAATTTAGATACTATCGCACTTAGTGTTAATGCAACACAAATGTAAACATGTAATTATTAAAATTAGAAAAGTTTTTGAGTAAATAGAGTAGGTAATTAGTATGCACTATAATTATTGAGGTGGTTGTGGTTCAGTGGCAGAAGCGTGTGAGTATAAATGTGACGGTCGTGGGGTCGATTCCCACTCGAGGAATAAATTATTATTTAAAAATAATTAAAATATTTTATAATTTTGAAATCAGTGCCAAGTAAAACAAAAAGGCTTAGTAATTCGATATTGCAGTAAGATTGTTGTAGCATTAACTTGACACCGACTTCAAAATTATAAAATATTTTTTAGTTCGTTGTTTGAAGTCGGTTTTTTTTTTGTTAAAAATTAATTTATTATTATAATAATCTTCTGCTATATATTAGAAAACATTTAGCAGAAAATTTTATTTTAAATAAGAAAAAGATTATCATTATTTAGACATATTTCTAAGTTATAAACTATATGACCGCTCTAAGTCACTTGATATAATTATTTTTATACAACTTCACGCTCTATCTCACACACAGCAGGATATGCAGAGGGCACCCAGTGTCAAAACACTCCGTTCCCTACTTTCCGCCGAATTCTGAAGGCATTGCGTCTTGAGTGGCGAAACTGAATGACTTGACTTGAAAATAAATTATTCATTTCCTCGAGTGGGGATCGAACCCACAACCAGTCGATTTTATAGTCACGTTTTGTGCCTCTGCGCCACGACTGGTCTCATAATTATTTAAAACATGCAAACACATATTTTTTAAAATAATGTGCTAATTACAATATTATCATAATAGGTATAAGCAATGGAGTAAGAATATAAATAATGATGAACTCATTTTAACTTAGCATATCTGTTGTAATAAACACAAAAAAAATACGTAAGAAATAATAATGACATAATTTGTTAATTTCTAGCTATTGGGAACGGAGTGTCTCAATACTAGGTTCCTCTGCATGCTTTGTGTTATTAATAAAATGTAGTAAATTTAATACATATAATACATTTTAAAATAAACTTTAATAAAAATGTTCTATTGATAGATTAATAATCTTTAAGTACAAATATATTTTTTTTATCCTTATATCCCATTATTCTCACAAAGGACGTTAAATGAAAATGTCTGGGCCGTTAAGACGTTAAACTGCTACTTGAACGAGGGCATACGGAGTATTAGAGACTATGTGTAGAATTTATCGACGTAGCGACTCTGATACGAGTAAATCAGATAAATTCTTCACATGGAATTAGCATTACATATTTATTTTCGTTTCTTTTTATAACTTTTCTTTGTTATTCTTTTTAAATGACACTTTTTTAAGCATGTTTAAGTGGACCATCAAACATTTCTAAAATTTGATTTATTAACTCTCTCCCATTAATTTATAATTAAAAAATTAAGTATAATGATATGGTTGTGCATACTTAACCGAGACATTTTTTTTAAAATGAGTGCCATTGATTAAAACGGGTTGCGCACTACTCATTTAAATGAATATTAATTGAAAATTTATTAAATAACTTTCTCTCGGGTGCATCTTAATTTTGTTTCTTATCAGATGATATACATTGATCTACATCTGAAAATATTATAAGTAAGATATGATTAAAAAAAAATTAAAATTAAATTAGCTTCACGCTGTATCCCGCACACAGCAGGGTAGGCAGAGGGAACCTAGTGTTAAGACATTCCGTTCCCCACTTTCTGCCGAATTCTGGAGGCATTGCGTGTTGAGTGGCAGAACTCAACGCCGCGCTTAACCTCGACACCAGAGCGAAGAAATGGAAATATAAATTTAAGTAAATATTTCATCTCTTCGAGTGGGGATCGAACCCACAACCAGTCGGTTTTGCAGTCACACCTTGTGCCGCTGCGCCACGACCGGCCTCAAATAAGATCAAGATATGATGTGTAAGTAAAATATATTATAAAAGTGACACGATAGTTTCTAAGTAGTTTTGTTAATGTGAATCATTTTTTAGTCATATTTTTCCATGATTTTTCTTATTCTCAAGTAGACATATATTTGCAGGCTAATTCTAAAATTCTGATTTTAAGTAAAAATTGTGAATAGAAGGTAATATTATATTTGCAAGAATTAATAAATGCATGCAATGTTAAAAAATAGATTGATCAGTAGATCAAAACATGTGACAAACAGTTTTAGCCGATATATTTTATAGTATGGTGTTTTCTTTTTAATTGATGCCAAATTTTAGACATAATAAAGTTCATTTTCGAAATTTTCAAAGTTCTTGAATCAGCACTATATTAATATTGATTTTTAATATACCCCGATAGAGATTAACTGTGAAGCTAAAAGAACATTATAAAGTCGTATCTAGTAAAGTTTATTAGAAATGTTTCCCTAAATGAATTAAATAAATAAACAACTTCTGTTCAATAAAAACCAAGTGATGCAAATTGTTTGTAGAATTAATGAATCGTATAGAAAATGCTTGCATAAGACACATCGCTTACTGCATGAGATTAAACTATCGTGCTCGGGCTCTATGTCCTATAAAACAACTTTAAGCACTTGGTATAAATAAAATAATTCACTTTTAGTGTAAATGTTTAACAAATTGTGTTACTACAAAAACAATTTTAAAGACAAATATTATAAATTTAACTCTAAACCGGATTGATCCCATATATTTAGTACTAGCGACTCCTGGCTTTGCCCTCTTGAACTACAAAACTATAAATTACTTAATTATTTTTTTGTTTTATATATGAGATATTCATAAAATTTTGTTTATTTTTATTAAATAAATCAGTTTCAGACTGTATCTCGCACATAGTAAGGTAGACAAAGGCAAACTAGTGTTTAGACAGTCCGTCCGGCACTTTCCGCTGAATTTTCTAAAATTGTGAGTGTGAGTGGAGGAAGTCAACTCCGCGCTTGTTGCTGTGTCTTGTTACTATGGCAATGAAAATGAAAACATTAAATAATTATTTTCCCTGGATGTCAGTCAGTGCGCTCCGACGACCTCTAATACTAATGCACATTTACGTTATAATTTATTCCACAAAAATAGCGAATAACTACTTTAGTATCATTTTTTCATGTCTTGTTTCTTTTGCGTTAGTTTAAGGTGACATTTTGGATTTTTAATAATGAAATTTAACCTTTTTAGGGTTCTGTACCTCATAAGGTAAAAACGGAACCATTATACTTTGACCAATTATCTCGGGATCGCGTGAAGGTATCTGCTGAAATTAAATTTAAAATATTCTTTATTAATAATAAACTTTTACAAGCACTTCTGAATCGTCGAATGAACATAAAGTTCCCCTGCACCGGCTCGGAAGGCAGTTCTGCTGAGAAGAGCCGGCAAGAAACTCAACAGTTGCTCTTTTCAAAATTGAGTTTACAATTTTATTGCTTAGTATGCAAATGCAAATAATCTTGATTAAAAATATTTTTATCCTTCAAACATTCTTGGAGAATGTATAATAATAAACTTTACTATTAATATTGTTTTGACTTTAAATTTCTGCAGTGGCTTAGAACACATTGCGGAATATTTATATAGAAACGTATAAGCGTATACATGGGTGTAAGGCATAAATGATTTATTTATTTTTTGCAGGCGTTAACTAGGCGTTACAAGTTTGTATTTGTCTCTCGTATCTATCGTATGCCTTTCAGTGATTTTAACATTCAATAGGTTGACGAACAAACAGCATATTGTAATATTACTTACACGTAGTCTTTATGTATACTAATATTATAAAGCTTGTTTGCTTAAACGCTAAGGTCTCTGTGTTGTATAGCGCTCGGTGTCACAGGCGGAAAACTTATTTAATATTATAATACGTCCGTCTGATAGGCGGCCGAGCGCCACAAAATGCTGACAAGAGAGAGATCGGGTGAACAGCGCCGGTGGGAAAGGAATTTCTTCTGTTCCCACACTTATTATTCCATCATGGAGTAATTAAGTCGTAGGTTAAGTTAGATTAATTTAGGTTTAAACAAATTACTGTTTTTCTAACATTGAAAGCAGTTATCTTAGATATAGTTTAGTGTTAAATTTAATATGTATTTCAATTTAAGATTTTGTTAATATAAGTTTTGTATTTAAAAATCGTATTTTCCTAACCCTCCAACTGCAGCCTACGTAACTTCTGGATCTACTGGTCCGATTTGTTTGTTTTTTTTTGTTTTGTATGAAAGCTACATTCTTTAGGAGTACTATAGGCTATTTTACATTACGGTTTAAGTCTTAGTTAGTCTTAAATAACGGAATATCAATAATAATTATTTACGTTTTAAATAGTTATTTATATTTCAGTACGTTGTATGACGAAAATATAAAATTTAATTAGTTCTAAAAAAAATCTGCGACACCATATATCTATGTCTTATACGCCGCCGACGCCGGTGACGACTTATCATATAGCCACGTATTGTTCATGTTTAAATGTATCCTTTTGTTGGCAAATGCATAATAAAAGTATTATAGGTGGTATGCGGGCGAAGCCTCGAGTAGGACGCTAGTATAATATACAATAAAAGGATAGAAAAATCGATTCTGTATATGAAAGATATAAAAAAATAAAATTGAGATCGGTTAATATATCGATTATAGCAGTTAAAAAACCACTCAGCAGAATTCTTAACTGTCTGTCTGTCTGTTTGTTTGTTCTCCAATCACGCAAAAACTACCGGAAAGATATGGATTATTTTTTCTATGCTGATAGCCTAGGGTTTGGAACTACATCGTTTTAGGCTTCATCCCGGTTTTCATTATAGTTTTCTTAAAAAATTAAAAAACTGAAAATGACAAATTACTTAAAGTAACGATAACTACTAGATGGAAGTGAATTAATATTAATATGCTAATAGTTCAAAGCCCAAACCAACTTATAGGATAGTTATTATCATAGAGTAAACAAAAAATTAGTAGGAAAGATTAAAATCTGACACAATCAAAATACGTCGATTACTCACAATTGAAGCTATATTATATCATTTCAATTTAAATTTAATTTTTAATTTAAATGAATTACTTCATTTAAATTGACGAATGTTACTATATAAAAGTGAAATAAAACCAACTAATACCAATTTTAGATATTATGCATAATGTTACATCGTTTATATGAACACAAGTGACCCGCTCGCGTCTTCGCCCGCTTGAACAACACAAACATTTATTTACTAAACTGGACTACTTACATGTTCTTATAATATTATAATTTTAAAAACAATATTTATATATCGAAAACCAAACAACAATTTTACAACATTTTACAAAATATTTTATATTGATATAACTGTTTTAGTTATGAATCGATTGAAATAAAACGAATGCTAAATGTTCAGTGAAATTTGCCAAAATGTAATAGTCCAAAGAAAACACTTAAACCGTTTCTGAGACTATCGTGAGCACACGCACAGAGACATGCTAACCGGGTTCTACACTATTAAATGTCCCCGTACAATATTTCTAATAATGCTTCCATGGACAGACACGATTATTTTGAAAAAATTGAATATCCTTATGAGAACTACGAAAATGCAACCTAAAGTTTTAATAATTTAGAAATCTTAAGTGCATTGAAATATACATTATCTATATATTTAAAACAGGAACGTAAATCAGTGTATTAAGAAAATAATTCAGTAGTTTAAGTAGGCGAAGCCGCGAGGTAATATCTCTCTAGTGGTAGTAGGATTGCTAGTATTTTAATATAATTAATATCAAATATTTGGGTGCCTTGATTCCAGAAAAATCGAGCTCTATTAAAAATCGAGCTCTATTATAATAAAATAAAGATTTTGCAGCATTTTGTATGAAACTAAGATATATAGAGTACTTCGTGTGGACCTACGGTTATGAAATTTGGCACGCAGTGAGAACTTACAATAAAAATAAAGTAAGAAAAAAATCTAAAAAGTGAACATTTATACGTATTTTATAGAAAAAATGATTACCGTGTTATATTTGTAATTAATTTCATACAAAGTGAATGCATATGCCCGCAAACTTAACAACTTGCTTGTCAACTTTTGTAACTTGTACTTTCCATTGACATACAATCCTGAAATTGGTACAGAAGCATCTGTGGACGAGTCCGACTCATTCTTAACCGATTTTTTAAATATTTTTACATATATCTAAACCTCTAAGAAACTTAAGTAATACATTTAATGTAACATACAGCGCGACACTGTTATATCCTCTTTGAAGTATCTTGGACAGTAAACGAAGTAACTTAGGAATTGTTGGCTTTACTTTGTCAAAACAATTATGACGGACACACGCAAATCGCAGTCTACGTGTATCCATTGTCTGAGTATTCATTAGTGAATTATATCTAATTTAGTAAGATAATTATAAGTCAAATAAATAGAGGCCGTCGTGGCGCAGTGCGAGAATATTTGCAAGTTCTGTCTAACTGCAAGCAAGACGGTTGTGAGTTCGACCCCATGTTTAGTTTCATAAATAAAGACCAGGTAAGCCAGCTAGCGGGTTTAGCGGGTTATCGTGTAAATGTTCATGGGCAGCGGGCATGGGCACTCATCTGAGTAATTACCGCTTAATATTTACAGCACTAGAGTACTTAAAAATGCGTTGCCGGCTTTTAAGATATTTATTTTGTTGATCCAGTCTGAAAAGTCAAATAATTTTCACTTCTCCGAGTTACATACCACCACGCAATATTTCAAATTCAGGCGAACAGAAGAGAATGGAGTGTCTTTATTCAAGGTACTCTCTACCTATAAGGCTATGTGGAATACAGTGTATAAATCTCTCTTTACAAGCAGTCGATCTCTAGAAGCGATGGTATTAATATTGAAAATTCTATCATAAGTTTTGAAGGTAAATATGAGAAGTTGTCTAAAACCTTGTATGGGGGTAAAACAGCATTAAACAGTATAGCTTAGAGCAAAACGGTAAAAAACATTTTTAATTGTTATATTGCATAACTAAATATTACCAATAAATCAAGATATAATAGTATAATAAAACAATAAAACTCACTTATGCACTCTTCTATTTTATTCCTTCACCAGTAGTATTATACGTCTAGCCTCGATGCCGTATCCCGAATACCTCTTTCATATTGACAATATCTGTCGCTTTTATACCATTATTGATTTATTAACTACCCTCTTTTTTATAGCAAATAGATAAACAAAATTTAAACCTAACAATAGTTACAGTGATAAGTCCATAAGGCTGGAAATTATGATGATGGTGTTGAACGTGAACTCAAATGGTAAATCCTAAGACTTAGTAAATCTAAAATAATATATAAATAGCAGGATAGGCGAAGGGAACTTGAGGACCTAATAATTACGTTATTGTTTTAACATTTAGAAATCAATTAAAATTTTATAAATTTTTCAACAAAATCGTATACCTAAGGATCCCTGTGAATAACTTTATATTTATAGTCCAATTTATCGCAACTCACAGTTTAACGCTCCTTCTTTATTATACGCCTGGCTCGAGTTAATCTTAGTCATTATTTCCTTGTGTCCGTTTATTTCCTCGGTGAACTTCAGCGTATCTCAAAGTTCTTGACTTGTTATTTGTTATAAGTTTGATTTTGTTGAATAATTTTTGTATCTGCCATAGTTTTGACAACTATTTTTGAAAGCTTATTGTTAGGTTGTACTCCCCGTGAACCTACAGTTATGAAATTTGGAGCAAAGTGAGAATTTGCAATACAAATATAGAATATTTCATAGAAAATATTATAAACTTATATTAGTAGTTCATTTCATACAAAATCCTCCTAATAAGGCCAGTCGTGGCGCAGCGGCACGAGGTGTGACTGTGAAACCGACTGGTTGTGGGTTCGATCCCTACTCGAGGAGATGAAATATTTACTAAAATTTATATTACCATTTCTTCGCTCTGGTGTCGAGGTTAAGCGCGGCGTTGAGTTCTGCCACTCAACACGCAACGCCTCCAGAATTCGGCAGAAAGTGGGGAACGGGAGTGTCTTAACACTAGGTTCAATCTGCTTACCCTGCTGTGTGCGGGATATAGCGTGAAGCTGATTTAAATTATTTTTTTTTTATTTCATACAAAATGAGCGTATAAGCCCGTAAGCTTAAGGTTGTCAACTTTTTTCGCCGCATAATCAAAACCAATAGGATATTTTTTGTAGACCTACATTTATTAAATTTGGCAAGAAGTGACTTACATTACAAATAAAAGTCAAAATTCGAGAATATATAATAGTATACATTAAAATTATATATACAAACTATTACATACTAATAATAATTGTAGTTAATTTCATACAAAACGAGGGAATACGCCTACAATCCTGGAATTGGTACAGAACTCTCAGTAGGCGTATCCAACTTGCACTTGACCGGTTATTTTATGCTTTGAAATAAAACAAAGTTATCTGTTTCTGTTCTAGCGTATAAAGCAAGAGCTTAATTTAATATAGCAATATGAGCACTGGAAGTTTATAATTTAATTTCGTATGTCTAGGTGTGGACAGCTTAACTACAAAGTTTGGTTCACACTTTCCTCATTTCCATGTAAATGTAGACTCGCTCTCGTGTAGTTGTTAATAGACTTATACTACGCCCAAAAACTTGGGATTGAATTTTAAAATTATGTAATAATTTTATTTCCTTTCTTTCTATATTCTGAAATATCAATTAAACTTTCTTTTTTTCTCTGAAGAAAAATATGGCTCACCAAATATTTTTTTTATTTTCTTTTTTCTTAGACCTACTCTGTCTTTTTGCTGATATCCCTGTTGTATAAGATGATAAACAACCAGGAAAATAGTATTTACTGTTTAAGTGAAATTTGAACCCGCACTTAAAAACTCCCTGACCTTTTACATACTTCATAGATTGTGTGACGTTTATTTGATAATTTAAATATATTGTTTTCTATTCTAACAATAATCATGAAATCTGTTAAGTCGATGAGAAATGTAAAAAAAAATAAAATTGGGTTGGTTATTAAATCGGTTATAAAAGCTAAAACACCAACAGAGTTCTTGTCTGTCTGTCTGTTTGTTCTCAAATGACGCAAAAACTACTAGACCGAAATGGTTTAATTTTTGCATGGTGATAACCTAAGGTATAAAGGAGATACATATTTTTTGAGTTTTATTTCGATTTTCGAATTTCGAGAATATAGTATCCTTAAAAAAATAATAAATTACTTAAAATAACAATAACTACTGGATGGACTGGATGGAAGTGAAAAAACTGACTTAATCAAATTACGTGGATTACTCACAAGTAAAGCTAAATTATATTTTAGTTAAAATTGTTAAGGCAAATAAATCACTTACCTTCCTATTTTATTTAACCTAGCTTTTTTTATTTAAGAATAGCTCAAATGACGATGTATAAAATAAATTCTTTCAATTACTATCAACAGTACAATGTTGATACTAAGATAATGTGTAATTTTAATAAATATTCAAAATCAATATTTTTCAATCGTTCATCGATATGGTAATAAACAGGTGAAAAACTTCATCTATTTCCTAATTTCAGAAAATTATTTATAATTATAAGAATGTTGTATACACTCGGGGGATTATTTATTAATATATTCATTTCTTCGTCATGGCACCAAGAGAAAAGTTCTAACACTAAGTTCCCTCTGCCTAGCAGGGTATGCAGTATACAGCGTGAAGCTGAGATCAAATGCTACGTGAAGATGTTCAACCAAAGTTTCTGCCAATTCAATAAAACAGTATTTTTATAGCAATTTGCAAAATAGTTTATATTAAAATATTTTTTTTATTTATGAAACTATTGAAATAAAACAAATACTTAATATTATGGGAAGTTTATAGTTTGTTAGGAGCAATAGTACCAACTGTGCACTTAAATCAGTTTAGCTTTTTCTGAGATGAACGTAAACAAACGCACAGACAAACAGACATACCGACCGGGTTCTATTACATTGTTAAATATCTCCAACTGTAAGGTCATTCCAGGCGAAAGCCTCACGGTCCAACATCGTCTTCTTATCATGGACTTTAACGTCACTTCGAAGAAGAAAGTAGCCGAGAAACGTAGGCCCCGGATCAAGTGGTGGTTGCTGCAATGCAACTCTCCTGAAGACAGACTGGAAGCTAAACGTGCCTGTAAAAGAGCTGTAGCCAGAGCCCGCAGTGAGAGTTTGTCACCATTGTACGATAAACTTGAAACTGTGGAGGGGCAGAAGTTTATTTACAATCTGGCACGTTCCCGGGATAAAGCGACGCAAGATATCGCAAAGTGTCTTTGCGTCAGAGATTCCCAGGGCACGCTGCTCTGTAGTCATGTCTCTGTGAAGGATAGATGGAGAAGCTACTTCCAGGAGTTGCTGAATACTCAGCATCCATGCAGTCTTCATCACGACTCACCGCCTAACCTTGGACTTATTGCCCCAATAACCCTTGACGAAACTCGTAATTACCTTCGACGCATGCAGAACGGAAAAGCGGTGGGACCTGACGACATTCCAATCGAAGTGTGGAAATCGTTGGGCTCTCTTGGTGTGCTCATGCTTACAGTTCTTTTTAACCATATCTTGAACACTGGAAAGATGCCACACCAGTGGCGGCTCAGTTTCATTAACCCTATTTATAAAGGAAGGGGCAGTGTTCAAGATTGTGGTAGTTATAGGGGCATTAAGCTTATGAGTCATACCATGAAGCTTTTCGAGCGCATGATCGACCTCAGGCTCCGCCGCGAGTGTACTATCTCTGAGTCTCAATATGGATTTCAGCCAGGATCGGGCACTATGGACGCCGTTTTCGCCCTCAGAACATTGATGGAGGCATACAGGGAAAAAAGGAGAGCTCTGCATGTGGCCTTTTTAGATCTGCAGAAGGCCTTTGACTGTGTGCCTCGTCAGTGCATCTGGTGGGCATTGCGATCCAAAGGGATCCCTGAGGCCTATATTGAGATTATCAGAGACATGTACCACGATTCCGCTTCTATGGTTAGGACTGCTGTTGGCGACACTAAACCCTTCCAGATTACAGTAGGGTTTCACCGGATCTCGGCTCTTAGTCCATTCTTATTCAATGTAGTGCTCGATACTGTCTCGGTTCACATCCAAGATCAGCCTCCATGGCTGATGATGTATGCCGATGATATAGCACTCATTGATGAGAACCGACTGATGCTGGAGCGTAAAGTGAACCTGTGGAAGGGTACGCTTGAGAACGGCGGTCTTAAACTAAATGTGTCGAAGACCGAGTACATGGCCTGCGGGAGCCCGGACCTGAGCACTATCCGTATAGGTCCAGAACCAGCCGTTAAGTCGGAAATGTTCAGGTACCTTGGGTCCGTTATGCACGATCACGATGTCTATAGCCGGATAAGCGCTGCTTGGGCTAAATGGCGGGAGGTCACTAGTGTGGTCTGCAATCGCAGGATACCACCCAAACGCAAGGGTCTGATATACAAGAGCATTATCCGACTGATCTTCTTTTATACAGCAGCGAATGTTGGGCAGCACTATCTCGGCACACTCAGGAGCTTCACGTCACGGAAATGAAGATGCTGAGGTGGATGTGCGGCGTAACGCGGTCTGACCGCATCCGCAACACATTCATTCTAGGTAGTCTTGGAGTCCGTGACGTAGCGGATAAGCTCCAAGAGCGTGATGGTTTGGTCACGTTACGCGCCGGCCTAAGAACTATGTCAGATGCAAGTGCATTACTATGTTAGTCCCTGGAGTGACACTTCTCAGACACCCAAGGAAGCGCTGGTTGGATGTCGTGATGCAGGATATGAGAGACAATGGTCTTACCATTGAGGACGCTAAAGACCGTGCAAAGTGGAGTAGATTGAGCAGGAAGGCAGACCCTGGCAAATAACCGGGATTAATGCCAGGAAGAAGAAGGAGTTAAATATCCCCAACAACAATTTTTCTATTATATCTGCCATGTACAAACACCGATGAGATACAATTTTATTATAAATATAGGTAAGTGGTTTTTTTTCAAAACTATTGAATTTCTTTATGGGAACTACAAAAAAGCAACTCTAAGGTTCAAATAATTTTCACATTAGAAATCTTAAGTGATTTGCTAACAAACATTATATATTAAAACAGGAATGTAATTCAGTGTAATAATTTAGTAGTTTAAGCAGGCGAAGCCGCAAGTGGATCGCGATTATTCATACGTTTAGAACTTCAGTCTTTTGTATTGAGGAAAGACTGTTTCGAATAAGCTTAATATTTCTACATAATTTGATTTTAGCTTTATAAATTATCCTCTTTTGTCTTTATAATTCAGTATTCTAACTAAACAATTTCTAAAACTAAATAGGTAGGTGGTTCTAAATACTTAAAAAAGCTGAATTTTAACCTGCCAGGACTACTAATTGGTGCGGCAAGAACACTTTGCTTTCAACAAGTTGTTGAATTAATGATCATTTTCCGGCTCTACCCTTGACAGCTGTGTAAACACACTTTGAAACTGTTTTTTATATATTATTATATATATTTATTTTGTAAGTCACTCCTCCAGGAATTTCGTAGCATTATGAAATTCTGTTAAATAGCGCAATGACAGCAGAATATAGTCAACGCTCTGTGGCGCTTAATGGTCTAGTGTGTAAAGTGCGGTACATTGTTATTAATATGCTAATATGGCTAGCGTTTAGTTCATTAAATTAATAAATATTTTAGTAAAGCTAATATCAAAATTTTGGAATCCCTTAACTTTTTTATAAATCTATTCGATATATCATATTTTTATAAACTTCACACTGTATCTCATGCCTGCATACAGCAGGGTAGGCAGAGTGTTAGCACTCAACAACTCTCCGTTCCCCACTTTCCGCCGACGTCACGCTGTATTCCGCACACAGCAGGATAGGCTGAGGGAACATAGTGTTACGGCTCTCCGTTTTCCATATTCCGCCCAATTCTAGAGGCATTGCGTGTTGAGTGGTGAAACTCAACGCCGCACTTTGTTTCGACACCAAAGCGAAGAAATGGAAATAATAAATATTTAATTCCCTCGAGTGGGAATTGAATCCACTACCTGTTGCGTTTAAGTTCATATGTTGTGCACCTGCGCCACGACTGGCCTCAATGATGAATGATGATAAATTACTTATTCTGAGTATATAGTTACTCGTACACTGTAAGTATTATTTTTCCATTTCACTTTTCTCACCCAATTTACGGGATAAAAAGAGAAGCTACTTCAATTGATTCTTTATTTTTTTTCTAATAATATTATACTTAATTTGGAACATTTTATGTTGAGTGAGAGAGAATCCAACGCTGCACTTTCTATTATCAAGAGAGAATAAATTAAAATAATTATATCTATTATTGTGTCACTATCAGGGCTTGAAATAACGTTAAAACTATGGTATCGTTACTCTAGGTAT
>JAAIXJ010000166.1:0-31507 GCA_013403705.1 Heliconius hermathena
ATGCAATTCTAATCGCCTTCTCCAAAATATATTAATGTAGGTATACTGACCTTACTTACATGTTTATCTACTCGTATATACTTACTATTCAATTATTCCTAGCATTATATTAATATTTGAACTAACCACAGATTGCAGTGATACGGCCGAAGCTTAAATTATATGATAATTAAATGCATAGCTGGTCTGTCTGTACAATTTTAAAAGATTAGTCCCAATTTAAATAATAATAATGTTAAATAAATATCCACGCAACGAGGACTATTTGACATAATTGATGTTAGTTGACAGCTGAGGTGTGACAAGTTTTACTAGGGTGGATAGTTTTTGGATTGAATTTAGAAATAACTAATTACATTTAGTTCTGAGGCCAGTCGTGGAGCAGGGACAAAAAATGTGATGGTAAAATCGACTTGTTGTGGTTCGATCCCCACATTACATTATTATACATTACACTTATATTTTCATTTCTTCGCTCTGGTGACAAGGCAAAGCGTGGCGTTGAGTTCCGCCACTAAACTCACAATGCCTCCAGAACTCGAAGGAAAGTGGGGAACGGAGTGTCTTAACACCATTGGGTTTTACAGTCACACCTCGTGCCGCGGCGCCACGATTGGCCTCTCAATCAATAACAAAATATATTTTTATTACATGTTATCTTACTAAACACAATAATTAAGTTTAAAACAAATAACAAAGTAATCTCAAATCCTTTCTACCTTTAATACTCATGCTATATAATGAAAATATATCACAAAGTGGTAATACAGACATAAACTCAATGTACATAATGAATTACAAACAAAACCCGACCCCTAATCAACGCGAAATTGGCCCCAAAATTTACAAAGCAAACTTTTCTCATAACTCTTTATTATTGAGTGATGGACTCTTATCAGTCCACGGGCGGGCGGCCGCAAGCGTCGATACGATGAATTGACGTAATTATCTTGTTTGTGATCTTTGGAAGGCTTACGTTGGGCGGAAGTTTCTGAACAGAGCAGTAAATGTATACCGCTGTAACGCGACGGTTGTGGGTTCGATGACGAACGAATGACTAAAATATTATATTATTTATTAATATTTTCATTTTTTCGCTTTGACACCAAGTCATAAGTCCGGCGTTGAGTTCCGCCACTCAAAACGCAATACTTCCAAAAATTCGTATGTGGGGAACGAAGTGTCTTAATACTAGGTACCCTCTGCCTACCCTGCGTGTGTTAGATACAACGTGAAGCTGATTTTGATTATTAATTAGTCAATTAATTATTTTTTTAGGAAAACACACTGTATATTAAATAAAACATAAACATATAATAAATACACTAATATTTTTACACAAACCATTCAGGTTTCTACAGATTAAGTAGACAAAAATCTAAAAAACAACAATTTGTATGATTAATAAATGTATACTGTTATTTATATTATATAAGTGTTTACGTATTTGATTTATAAATATCAGGTAGTCATAAGTCATCAGCGTGACAGTGCATGATTGTAAGCACGGTGTTGTGGGTTTCATCTCCATACGGGAAATTATTATTTTTATTTAAATTATTTTCATTTCCCTAACAAAGTGGAGCGTAGAGTTTCGCAATTTTACATGCTATATCTCGAATGTTCGTCGGAAAATGAATCTCTCAAAATTAGATTCCCTATTATTTATTAGGAACCCTTTCATAGATAAGTTTGAAACTTCCCGACTACATTCTGAATTTAATCACTTGGCTACCTCCGCTCACTTCATATTATGAAATATCGCACATAATAATGTGAGAGTATTTATTATAATTTTCTCTTTTCCGTATTTGTAAACAGGTTGTATCGCTTCCATATTGGCTTCGAGTGCTTACACTTATAAATCCCGTCATTCTCTGTTGCATTTCAATACTTATTGTTACCACCAATACTTACGTATTGTTAGGAAGTCATTGTAGCCTCACGACGCTTAGAAATCCTTCATATTTTTATTTATAAATTTATCATTTTTCGTACAAATAATAATTTATTTTGAGGTTTAAGTATATATTATTTATGATAGTCATAATTTTTGTTTCAACAAATGCTATAATTACAGTGTGAGCATTAAATGATAACCTGTAACAAATAAATTATAAGCAAAACAAAAAACTCAACTATTATATATATACGTATACTAAATGTACTTACTTATACTAAATTACTTATACTAAACTTACACTAAACACTTACACTAAACTAAGTACTTATACTAAATTAATGTACCCATTACTGTAACACTCGCGCCCTCAACACGAATCCAACAACATATCACGTATACAAATCGGTTCACTGATTTAACAATAATAAGGAAACGTAGGAATGGACATACATATGCACTAAAAACGACGCCCTCTTTTTGGTCTTTGCCGCAGTAGAATAAAAAACATTCTCTCGTCTAGGCTCTAAAATATGAGTTTAGAAACATCTCATATACTGCACTAGAACTACAATTTATAATAGTTACATAGTATGAGCAAATCCAATTAACAAAGATGCAAAATCATATACACGTGCTCTATCAGCACGAGCAATCACTGGCTTTTCGCCTAAATTTCAACACAAACAGGCAAGCTTAAATTCACCTGAAGACCTAAATTCAGAATTATAATTCTACCCCTACATGAGGTTGAGGCCAGCAAGTGCGACTGTAAATGCGACAGATTGGGCGTTTAATATTTTCATTTCCTCTCTAGGATAACGAGAAAAAGGGCAGAGTTGAGATCCGCCACTCTCCATGCAATGCTTCAGAATTCGTTTTTTCGATTTCGAATTTCAGAAGTGGAGAACAACCGAAGTATCTTAAAGGGAATGACTTAACACTCCGTACCCTGCTAAAACACCTCCTACATCAAGGTGATTAAAATATATTTGGTTAGCGATAACAAAGTTGTTTAATAATGTTTTATTCGTATTTTTTATGTAATAAAGTCTAAAACTTTTAGGATTTTTAAACAAATTATTTTGTACTGTTTTCGAGTGTAAAATTTTTGGGTTTATTTCTTTGCGATGGCGGAAATACACGTGATGATGTCGTATATAATCACTATAGCATATTTATATATAACATACGTATATAGTTGTTAATATAAGAGCATAATATAAAATGATGTTGGATTTGTCTTGATGAGGCCAATCATGGCGCAGTAGCAAGCGTGTGACTGTAAACACGAGAGATTTTATTGTAATATATATACATTTGTTTTTATTATTTTTATCTTTAGATATTACTAAGAACTAGACTTACGTTATTATATATAATATCTACATATATTTCTATATTCATACAACATCTCATTACATGAGTAAACGGTAATTGTTTTCTCTCCATTTAAAACACTATACATAAAAAAACAATATTTCACATAAGCCACTCAAACTAACGCCATGAATTTACAATAAATTAACACCCACGTAAACACACCTCGTATTCGACAGCTAAGGTTCTAATGACATTACAAAACGTTCTCCAAGTATACTCGTAAGTAGGCGTGTGCTCATCGCGAGGGTTGCAATGAAAGGGTTGCGGTCGGTCCGCAGGGAAGCTAAGAGGGTCAACTGACGGATGAACAATTTCACACACGCCGATTTGTCAGTCGCAAGACAATTGCGTTGGAGGAGAATAACATTATTTTCTGAATGTAATCCTCATAAACTTCTCAGTTTCACGCTGTATCCCGCATGTAGCAGAGTGGGCACAGGGAGCCTAGTGCTTAGACACTCCATTTTTCACCGAATTCTGGATGCATTGTGTGTTGAGTACTGGAACGAAGCGCGAGAGCTGCCACTTTGTCATTTATCTGTCAATCCATCCGTCTATTAGGAGCATTTTTCTCAAGAACTCTGAAATAAAATCTACGAGAGCGTTTCTGTACTGTATTTGTATTTGCCGCACATTGTTTGAAATTATCCGCTTGATCAAATAAATAAATAAATATTGTAATTTTCAACAATCTTTCTTAGCTTCACACTGTATTCTGCACACAACAAGGTCCTCAATTTTCAAATTAATACCAAAAAATATAACTACATATACCTTACCGTATGTTATACTCGACGGTGTATTATTACTTACTACACCCTCTCGGAGCCCATTGTTTACAGATAATCTTGATATATTGTAACTGATAACGATATAATATATTAATTTCTCATAATGTAAGGCTGATTCTAGGGTAAATGAGGATTTACACATTATGTTTGTGTAGGTATATTTTTTTACAAATATTTTTTCCATATCATTATTATTATTTTATTTTACAACGTTTTTTAAATATATCTTAATCGTATACATATTTACTTATCAGAGTTATTTTTGTAATTGTTTATATATTGTGAATATAGAATAGGTGCTTTAATTAAATAATAATTAAGTCAAAACAATTATGATAATGCTATTAAAATACCACTTTCCGAAAATATAAACGAATTGAAATAGTTGTTAGCCTTACCTATCTATACTGAAAGTAAAAAATAATATTTCTTTATTTAAAGAATAAAAAACCCATGCAAATTACTGATACTAATTATGAATCATTTTTTATTAGTTTCAAAGTGAGGATCAGGGGTAGATCTAGACAATAGGTTCCCTCTGCCCACTCTACTATATGCGGAGTATACAGCGATAAGTAACAAAAATATATATAACTTACAGTATAATATGCAATTTTAGATCCATTTACAGTTCAAAATAAAAAAATTAAAAACAATAATATTTTTTGAATCACAATGACATTTCAATATATAATACAACTATTAACTCAAAGCATCCCTAAATTTAAAACTAATCCAAAAGAAATTATATGTGATCTATTTAATACTATATACTAAAATGTGAAAAACTTATATGCGATTCTTTGTAGAAAAACTGTTAACTCCAATATGTAATTTATACATTTTCTTCCATTTAGGATCTCAATAAAATATCCCTCCGTAACAACCTACCTACCTACCTAATGGAGGCAAATAATAAAAAGAATGAACAAAGCGAACAGAGGAAAAAATACAAATTCAATAAAGATAAAATTAGATTGTTAATATAAAATAACGCTTCTTAAGATCAGTGAAAACTCTAGAAATATGAAAATAAGATATATTTCTTTCCCATTCAGCATTTTCGTCAGCGATTCGGATCATATTTTTAAGTACATAATAAGGTGATTTATGACGTAGAAACAGTCTTTAGGGAAAATGTACTCATAATTTGACTGACGCAGCTTTCTTTGCCTATTTGACCTATTTTTACAGTTTTTAACGTTTTCTGTTTATGCCATATGATTAATGGTTACATTTTTCTTTTGACTAGAAGAATATTTTTGAAAGAGCCTCAGAGTCTTCAATTAAAGTATATCTTAAAATTGTTAGACAATTAGTGAACTACTTAAAGATTATATACTTATGATTTTTATAACAAAGACTAAGACTTAGTGAGCATATTTGATCTACTGATGACAGGTTTCATTTCAACGAAAAAAAAAATATTTTTATTTTCATTTCAATTATTTTAATCTTAATCCATGGATGTAAGTGAAGCTGTAAAAATGTGAATGACAAAACTCAGAACAAAAGCATGCACTATGGACATTCCTTATAAATGACTTCCAATAAGCCCGTGACCGCAGATTTAATGTAATTCGAAACAGGTGACGTNATATATATATATATATATATATATATATATATATATATATATATATATATATATATATATATATATATATAACAATTAAGTGCATCAAACAACAAATCTAGAGAAGACAATTTCAAATGGTATATCGTAGCAGCATACATGCATTGCAGTAATCGTCATTTAATGTAATGAAACTAACTATTGATATTATTATTTATGATAGTAATTGCTTTAAAACAATACAAATATAATGTAAATAAAATATAGGAGATGATGGATGATAGAAAATCATACTCACAATATCTCTGAATGATTTTGATTATTTCCCAAATGATTATAATATCTTAGTTCTGTGTATACTCTGTCGATTGTACATTCATGAATATTGCACGCGAAAAACCAATGTACTCGTATGTAATTTATTTTTTCACCTTTATGTATGAGAATTGAGTGCGTGAATAGTAGCAAACAACTTGTATTATCAAAATTAATATTTTTCTTGGTTATTGTTTTGAGGCCGGTCGTGGCGCAGGGGTTCAAAGTGTGACTGCAACCGCGACTGATAGTGGGTTCGTTCTCCACTCGAAGAAATGAAATATTTATTTAAATTTATATTTCGATTTCTTTGCTCTGGTGTAAAGGCAGAGCGCGACGTTGAGTTCCACCACTCAACACGCAATGCCTCAACATTTCGACGGAGAGTGTAAAACGGAGTTTCTTAACACTAGGTTCCATCTACCTACCCTGCTGTAAGCGGGATACAGCGTGAAGCTGATTTAATTTTTTTATATTTTTCATTCGCTATAGTTATATAATTATGGTTTCAATACTTATAGCCAATTTGTTAGAATTAGGTATTCGTAATTAATTGTCATCCGATATTACAATGGTTTACCGCAAGCATATTAGATTAACCCCGTGATATACTGTAAATGACGTGACCTTTCCAACCCAAATATATATTTATGTATGTACATACTTTTGACATAATGTGATAATAAAAGAAAGTAATGACGGTAATTAGAATTTATATTCTTTACAACCTACTTGATCAAGCTCTATATATTAGCAGGGTAAGCAGAGGGAACCTAGAGTTAATACTTTCCGTCGAATTCTATAGGCATTGCGTGTTGACGACACTAGATCGAAGAAATAAAATATTAAATATTTCATTTCCTCGAGTGGAAATCGAACCCACAATCTGTTACGTTCACAGTCACACGCTTGTACTTCTGCGCCATGACTAGCCTCATATTACGTTTTTAAGAATATTTTTGCTGCATTTTGTCGCATTTTTGAAACAAAGTAGCCACCTGTAATCTAAGTTCCCACGTTCAAAATCAGTATTTGCTGCGGCTTTTTGAGAGACGCCAAAGAGATTGCCTCTTCGTTGAGAAAGTGTGATTTTTTATTCCGAACTAAATTTTAGAAAGTAGAAATTGGAAAATACTGTTTCGCTCACAATATTTGTGAATAGGTACTGGTGTAAAGAGTGGCGCAACAAACAGCAATGCAGCTTCATAGTTAAAGAGAAGAGACTAGCGCATAGGGACACTAACAATAATTTAAAACAATTGCACGTTGTATAAAACTGAAAGAATAATACAAAAAGATTATAACAATCTTTACATTTCTGTGATTTCAGCTTTTTGCTGAACTTTTACTGTTCTTTCCAGTCATAACACTTTTATATATTTAACTTTACATAATACCAGCATCTTGTAAAAATAAAGGGACGGAACGAATTATTATAAATTCGTTGTGCCCGTTTTTTTCTTTAAAAAATAGTTAAGTTATTAGTTTTCTTATATGGCAAATTACATTGTCATATAATGTAGGACAAGTATACTTTTTTTTTGATTTATGCTACATTCCCCATACAGCAGAATAAACAAAGAGAATCTAGTGTTAAGATACTCTGTTCTCTCCTTTCCGTTTCAATTCAAGATATTGACACAAATAAAATGAAAATAATTCAAAGCATAAATTATAATCAAAATATTCCTAGAGTGGAGTTTGAACGCCAAATCCATGTGTAAAAACATAAATGCATCGATTTTGCGGCATTTTGTATGAAATTCGCCGCTAATCAAAACCTATAGACCTATAGAGTACTTCCCGTTAACCTACGGTTCTAAAATTTGACACAAAGTAAGAACTTACAATACACGTAAAGAGAAAAATCTGAAAAGTAATATTTTATAGGTATTTCATAGAAAAAAACATTACAAATTTATATTTGGAGTAGAAAATGCAAAGTGCAAGTGCCTACAAGCGCAAAGTTAAGTTTGTAGTCTTTAATAAGTTGTACGGAAGTCTTAATGGGCGAAACCGATTCACCGGTTCACCGGTTTTTTTGATTAAGGTACGACATTTTTTTTTTGGTAATGACGTACGACATAAGTTGACATGCTCTACAAACTGTAAGGACGCAAACCATAAATCTTGATATTTTTTGACCTTCCCTATTCATCATATGCCAAGTACCTACGCTTGTAATCTATCAAAGTGCATTATATCCTTTTCTTTATGCTTAAACTGCTTATGTCAACCCTTAAACGACAAAAATTGTAAGATTTCTATGCTTATTTTTCAGGCGATGCATTATGATTAATTATAAAGATTAACCAGTCGTGGCGCAGCGGCACGAAATGTGACTGTAAAACCGGCTGGTTGTGGGTTCGATTCCCATTCGAGTAGATGAAATATTTACTTAAATTTATATTTCCATTTCTTCGCTCTGGTGTCGAGGTTAAGCGCGGCGTTGAGTTCTGCCACTCAAAACGCAATGCCACCAGAATTCGGCAGAAAGTGGGGAACGGAGTGTCTTAACACTACGTTCCCTCTGCCTATCCTGCTGTGTGCGGGATACAGCGTGAAGCTGAGAATAATAAAGACTGTAAAATCAATTATTGTGGATTCAATCCAAGCGGGGAAATGATTATTTTTAAATTATTTTCATTTTCCCACTCTTGCACACAAAACGCGGTATTGACTTCCGGCACTTAACACACAATATCTCGTACATTGGGCAGTAACTGTGGAACGACGTGTCTTTATATTAGTGTCCCGTTGCCTATCATACTGTAAGGGAACAAGCATGAAGCTGTATAAGATACATTCTTGTATGACAAATTTGCATATTTATTACATCTAACACGATTTCAAACCCTGTTCGAAAATTAAAATATAAAATGGTGTCATCATGACGTAGGGGTATAAGTGTATGACTATAAACGTAAGCTGGATCCCCACACGAGGTTACGATTTTTTATTTTATTTCTTCGCTCTGGTGTTCCAAAGCGAAGCATTAAGTTCCACTACTCAAAACGCAATGCCTCCAAAATTCAGCGTAAAATGAGTAAAAGAATGACTTAATACTAGGTTTCCTCAGCCCTACTGTAAAAATATATATTATGGAAGAGATTCTTCTTGTATCATTGCATAACAAACTGTGTTTTTTTGTGTGCCATCTAAAGTATTTAAATAAACTGTTCCAACCGGAGCTAGTTTCATATAACGCCACACAAACACTGTATGTTTCGAATGAAACAACTTTAATCTGGTCACGGGATGTTTGGCGCTTTTCGACAGAATGTAATTTACCTTTAGGCTTTCACGCCTTTATATATGCTGTATTTTGTGGCAAATAAAAAAAATATTAATTTAGAGAGATAGAAATTCTCTATGTCGTTTAGCTTCATGCTGTATCCCGCGCATAGCAGATTGGACAGATGGAACCTGGGAACCTAGTATTAAGACACTCCATTGCCATTAAGACATTTCCGTTCCCCGCAATTTAATTCGGTGCGTAGTTTAAAAGATTGAAGCGTATATCGACGTATATGTACATACTCGTATGTATGTAGAAAAGACATATTTTTCTTTTTCTAAAAAAATATTTTTTTATAAATATTATTGTTTTCATTACGTTAGATATAGTAAAACAGTTTTAGGGAAAGACTTTAAATTCATCCACATTTTAAAAAAGGACAGATCAAAGTCTAAACACGTTTCTTAACAAAGTCATCAATTAGTTCAAACCTAATTTCTCTACCACCCGCAAGTGACCTACTTTGCACCAATATATCGAAACTTCTACTTACACATACGGACGGAAGCATAGGAGACGCTCGAGTATACTTTCGATGCCATTTGGTTGATTAAAACCAGCCAAGTGCGAGTCGTGCTCGCGCTAGAAGAGTTCCGCAACATTATCTACAAAAACGGCAAAAAAATTACGATTGTTGTTTGGGAGCCTCATTAAATATTTAGTTTATTATGTTTTTTTATATTTGTTGTTATAAAAAAAAGAGAGAAAAAAGTAATTGCGTAAAATAGAACGAGAGATCTCCCTTTCTCGTCCTGGTATGATTTTTGAGAATGAAAATGACAGATCGGCCACGTTTAGTGGTATTTTATAGTAGATGTTTACGTTATACGTATCTGCGTCATATGTAATACAGTATGGATAACAATCGTGAAATAAAAAAAAATTTTTTTTATATATAAACAATTTACATGTTATTAGTATTCAAAGTCGTATTAAATTTGGAACTGTTGAATATAATTTATAATTTATATCAAAACCAAAACTTTTCATATCAAATTGTTGAACGAAAGGCCGAACATAAATCCGTTTATTTTTAGAGAGAACACTTTAAAAGGCTTTTTGGATTGAACTAAAAGCCGGATAACATTTGTACGCGAGAGTGACACATCTCAGGGTTATGACGTCTGCTAAGTGTGTTTATACTGGAGTTGGTTTAAATAATGCTGGAATGAACAGAATTGGGGTAAGACTGATGGTTCAAAGTAACAGAGTTGTTGTATGTGCTGAATTATTATATTTTTCATATTAAACGGAACGAAACGGTATAATATCTACATATGTTTATATGTAGATATTAAGGATAATATAAGGATAAAGAGGGGAGTGTGTACTGTGACAACATACGAACTGCCTTAACCAGCTATATATTACACTACACTTTTACTTTGATAAGATTGCAGCTATTAGTTAAATAGTTTTAGTAAGAATTTAAAGTTCAAAATATTTACAATTATTTAAAAAATAGTTTGTTTAAAATACAAATTAAATGATATTCCTCTGTTATGATAATTGGAAAATTCACCTTTTCCGAGATATTTGGAAAACGAAGTTTTTCAAGGTGTGAGCTAATGTACGCAGTTGCCGGTGACAGTTTCTTTTTAATATAACTCAAACGAAAAAAATAATTAAAAGAAGCTACGTAGAGCGAAGATCGGCGGCATTGCTTGAGGCAAGAAATGGCAGTATAAATTTAAATAAATATTTCATTTCCTCGAGAGGGGATCGAATCCACAACCAGTCGTGTTTATAGTCACTCTTTGTGCCACGACCGACCTCAGAGTTAAGATTTAATAATGTTGGGCTAATAACTAAATATTAAATATTCTTGAAAGATCTAAAAAAAACACCAAAAGCAAATAACCATCCTATGAAGAAACTGAGCGTCGATATGACTCCGAAGTTTACTTGTGTGGAGTTACCAGTGTCTATGGAAATGAGTTCTTTTTTAATATAAACAAAGAAGATATCTTATAAGATATTACTGTATAAATTTGATATCAGGTTGTATTTGAATATTTTATTATTATAAAATTATATAATATAACAATCCAATAAGATTGTTATATAATTTTAGACTAGATTGTTATAAATTTTATAATAATGGACAGGACAGTAGTGGCGTCGCGCCGGAGCACATGCGTGTGACAGTAAACGCGACAAGTTGTGGGTTCTATTTCCACTTGAGGAAATTAAATATTTAATATTTTCCTTTCTTCGCTCTGATATCTGCAAAATCTGGTGAGTGGCATTGAGTTCCACCACTCGGAGCGGAGTAGACACTCCTACTGAGACCAGCATTAGGTTCCCTCGGCCTATCGTGCTGTATGCGGGATACAGCGTGAAGGTGATTTAATTATATAGTTAAAGAAGAAGAAAAACAACACAGTTGCAAAACAGAATTATCACAATTTAGATAAATTACCGCTTAATTGACAATATAACTCATAGTGTCAACAGCACTAGTAATAAAACAATAAGAGAAAATACCACATTTATCATATTTTTCACAAATAAAACATTAATGTTATTGATTTCTTTTTAGTTTGACGCTGCATCCTGCACATAGTATAGTAGGAATAGGGAACCTAGTGTTAAGACACTCCGTTCTTTAAAACACTTTCGTTCCCCATTTTCGGCCGAATTCTGGAGGTATTGCCTGTGGCATATGGCGGTTGTGTACCTGGGCCACAACTGGCCTCATGTTATTGATTTCAAATTGAATTCTGAAATCCACTTTGATAATTAACTTTCAGGCGCTTAAAATTTACATCGTTGTACTTTACGTTACTTTGTTTCTTTTCTTTAATGTTTTCAGTGAGTGAAGCGACCCATTTGCGATTTTTCTTTGTATTAAATATGTTTGCTCTACACTCTTAATGCTACACACGTAACGATATATCGTCGTGCGTATGACAAATGGTTGCAATTTGTCGTTCATCGGCGCCAGTTACAATTTTTACTTAATAAATCTTGGCACAATTTATCGACGCGTGTGGATGACGATCATTCGATCGGTACTTCACGGCACTCGTGGGAGTGTGTACGTGTATTACTGCAGTATGTTGGAAGAGGAAAGAGGTGGACCTCGCGAACAATTACAAGAACTTATGATGATAAGTGACATAACATACATGAACTGAAATAGATTATTTCGATTCCCACCAGAAATAAATAAAATGATGAGAAAATTTGAGGTCAGCCGTGGCGCAGGGACATAAAGTGTAATTGTGATAGCGACAGGTTGTAGGTTTGATTCCCACTCGAGAAAAATATTTAATTTAAAGGCAGCATACTCATTCATCCTTAAATAATTATGCCAATTTTCTGGAGTGAATTTCAACTCATTTAATAAACTAGTCTTTATCAAGCAGACATCGAACCCACAACCTATCGCATTCGCAGTCACACGCCTTTGCCCTTGCGCCATCACTGGCCTGGGTTAATAAAGTTGTTAATTAATAAATTGTAATATTAAGCTCTTTTAAAAGCTTTTATTCCTGTAACAATGCAGCATCTCAGTTCTCAGTAAGTGTATATTAAATATTTACAGAGAACATTTTCAAGCGCTTTTCAATGCAAACTTAATATTTGTATACCACATTTCCTTACATTCGTGCTGTATGCATTTACTAAAGCTGTAGAAAGGATTGTGACAGTTCTTTATTGAATTAAAATTAAGCGATATTACATTTTAAGATAAAAAGAGAATTAAAACATTCCTTTATATTCCTCTTTTGTCATATCTTTTAAGTACAATAGCGTATAGTTACAAAGGTGGATCCAGCGCTAAAAAAATGTGTTCACAGCTACCTTAAGTCAGTCAAATGTGAGAATGACCTCACTTGTTATTGTGTCGGACTCATGACTGAGTTATGACGTTTGTACGAACGTAAAACTCATGAGACGGACACAATCATAGAGTTCTAATAAGACACATTTCAATTGAACCACATCTATTTACTGGATGTTTTACTAAACCCATAATAATATGTTTATATAACAATATTATACTATTTACTATGTATTATAATATACATAATATAGAGCCTATTCATTTGCATCATCTGAATCTAAAGTTACCATTTTAATTTTACACAACGAATCAGATTTACCTTCCGTTGTTACAAGTTACTGCAGCTTTTGAAACATGACATTGTCACTGCAATTTTAAAAATTGATTTGTTCATAAAATTCGTACAATAATGGCGACAGCGAGAACATTGCGAATTTTGATCGGAAATGAAATAATTTCCTCTAGTGGTAAACGAAACTCCAACCTATCGCGTTACAGTCACGCCCCTTGCCACGACTGGCCGCAAATATAATAATTGCAATACATTTATATTATTGAAATGTTATATATGTTTACACCACTGGGCTACCTGGTACATAGGTGTGTCATAATATGAAGGCGGTGGAACTATTGAAATTTGTGCAGTTATGTGATCGTGTCTTGGTCGCTCATATGAACTGCTCATTGCATAGCAAAATTGCAAACTTATTAACTAATATTATAAAATTCTGTAAAGTTATTTACAGTATTATGTACCGACGAAGATATAGTTTGAACAATATATTGATGTTTTAATTGATTGATTGAATAAAATATTATTGAAAATATTGTACAATGTTTTCTAAATCATTTGAGGCCATTGTAGCGCAGCGCATTAAGTCAACGTTATATTATATAAGCGATAGTGAGTTCGATCCTCAATAGGGCAAATTAATTTAGATTTCCTTTCTTTAGCTACATAAAACGCTGCGTTGAATCCTGTCACTCAATATACAATGTCCCAAATCCTTTTCGATAAAGCGTTAAGCTGCTTTTTTGAACGCTGTATTTAAAAAAGGCATTTTTATAAAAAAAAATGTAAGTTACAATTTATCAATTAAAATTTCTTACATCAATGGTATTACGTTTAATCTTAAAATCAATTGAACAGATTAATTAAGTGTACTCAGCAATAACACTTCATTCTAAGCTCAAGGACTCACAAAATTGATTACTTTTTAGACGATTACAAATGACAAATACAGAATTCAGTTTATTTCATACCTCGATATCTATTTCGTAAAATCAACTTCGTTTCTATTTATATGAAAACTATTTAAATTATTATTTAGGCCAGTCATGGCGCAGGGGCACAAACAGTATAATTTTTATAGTAACTTTAAGTTTAAACAAAACAGCACTAAAAGCAATATATACCTATTTAATTTGTTGAACCGTTCACGGGTAATAAGATAGCTGATTGAAGAGGAACAGTTTGATTAAATTTACTCTGTAAGTGATCGCTTATCTCATGGATAAAACCGAAGGATGATTGAATATCTATATCTTTTTTTTATCTTTACGCTGTATCCTGCATATAGCAGGCAGAGGGAACCTGGAAAACTAGCGCTAAGTTACTTCATTACCATTAAGCCATTTACGTTCCTCATTTTCCATCAAAATCTGGAGACATGTCGTGCAGAGCTAAGCGCCGTGCTTTGCCTCGTTACCAAAGCGAGGAAATGAAAATATTAAATTTCTGATTTCCTCGAGTGGTAACTGAATCCACAACCTGTGGCGCTTATAGTCACACACTTGTGCACCTGCGTCACATCTAGCTTTAAACTGTATATATATTTTTATATTTAAAATTTTACTTCTAATCCTCTACTATTCCTTCCAGGTTGTTAGAACCTGAATAAATTGGTATCTATACTCGTAAGTCCCTGCCAGCAGTAACAACATAACAGATACTAAAAGCTGTAATCCGATTGAAGGATTATTTGGTTTGCAAAGCGATAGTGTATTACTTGTACTATATTATATAATATACATATAATATAGTACAGACGGTATACAAACCCTTATAAAATCATTCTACTATTTATGAAAATCGTATTAAATTCTGTAGCGATGCTTGAAAGATTGAGGCATATCTACTTAAATGACTGGTATCAGCTATGTTTTATATTATGTAAATATGTAGTTAAATTCTATCAATATACTAACAATAAATATAATTATCTCTACCTATCTATTTTTACACTCAGAAATTCATAATTATGTAAATTAATAATTGAGAGCATCGTGGCCCAGGGACACAAGCGTGTGACTGTAAATACGACGGTTGTGGGTTCGATTCCCACTCGGGGGACTGAAATATTTACTATATTTATTTTATCACTTTGGTAAAGCTCGACGTTGGATTCCACCACATCACGTAATGCATCGAGAAATCGGCGTAATTATCAAATTTCTATACGTAAGTAATTAAATAAATATTCACATTGTCACGTCAAATTTACTTTATTTCTATTATAATTAAAAAATCAATTACCTAATCTGTATATTATTTCAAGCACTATTGGTACTATTGACCAGATATGTATAATGTCACTTCATTTATCAGAATCAAGCAATGCCGTGTACTAAGTTCATGTTCCCATTGGATTAACGCACGTAACTTAGTGCCTATTGGAATATAGCGTCTACAGGATATATGTTAGAATACGACAACATTGTAATCGATATATTATTGGCAATCGGTATTATATAGTATGTATTAAGTAGAATTCTAGGCCAGATGGATAATGGATGGTCAGTAAAGAAATAACAACTTTGGTTGAATTAAGGTGAACTTTAGAAGCGGAGTCTAAATATACCATAAGTAAATAGACCATTTTTTATTACTAAGTAAATGATAATATATTATAAAAATAAAATGTCAATTTTTTTTTTTTTTTAGTATCTCTTTTAATAAAACTATTGTAGCATGTTTCTGGTAATCAAACTATACCGAACTATATGAACGGTATATGTACATATAATACCGAACGAAATTTATTTTATAGTAGTCCTAAGCCTAGTTTGAGTAGCAGACAAAGAAGAAAAAATACTGAGCATCTGTAGTGTGTTAGTTCTAATATAAAAAAACCTTAATACAATCTGGCACAGGTCGCTTAAAGAGCACATTTCTTTTCTTTTCACGTGTTTTTGTTTTGCTGTTTATTTTACGTTAGTATACATTACTGCATAATATAAATGCATTATTGTAATTACATATATAGACTACCGATTGCCATCAGTCAGGATAAAATACATCAAATACCCTTCCAGCACAGAGATCAGTAGGTAAACTGGAAACTTGATATTTAGGCCCGTATTTTCCAACAGCTCTCAAGTCCGAGATCGATCTTGAGATGTCATTTTCATTTATGAAATACAAATCTATTAATAAGAACGACATCTCAAGATCGATCTCAGAGTTGAAAACGATTAATAAATACGGGCCTTGGGGTCATTTGTAAACAACACGGTAGCTTGCACACAGCTGGAGCCACCAGTGTAACTTATTACTCGTATGGATTAAGTATACGCAGATTGAACGTGAATACATATATATCTATTATGTGATGCTTTGTTTTAAAATTAGTATAACAATACCACTAATGTACGCCAAAAACTGGAGGCATTGCGTGTTGAGTGGCGAAACTCAACGCCACACCCTACCTCCACACCGGAGCGAAGAAATGAAAACACTAAATATTACATTTAATCGAGTGGGAATCGAACCCGCAACTTGTCGCGTTTACAGCCACATTTTCTGCCTCTGTTGCACTACTGGCCTCCCTGTTTCTCTATTTGCTAAGAATTTTTGGTTTTTAAGACCAGAATGAATTCAATGGCCAAAATGAATGACCCATATTGGATTTCGATAGTAGGACCAAGTTGTAGATACCTGCTATTCACAAGAATGTCACAATAACGCCGATCAAGGCGCTAAAGAAATACAAAAGATGTACGTGACTCAAACATCACAGAACTTATTCTAACGTTGGTATTGAACAAATCCTAGTATTTTTGGGCTTAGTCACTGAATTTTTTTGTTACTTTACAATTTTTTTTGGTATGTATTGATATCGGGGCGAATAACCCCATGGTGGAATTATGTTATTTAAGTTAAAATTATTTTTCAATAACATATACTATTTTCTGTTTTTTATATAATTTCAACAAATTTACTTCTTACCGACATACATCAGCTTCATGCTGTGCTTCCCACACACAGCAGGGCAAGCAGAGGGAACCTAATGCCAAGGCACTCTGTTCAACATTTTCCGCCGAATATTGGAGGCATTACGTGTTGAGTAGCGGAACTCAACGCCGTCCTTTGCCCGGACACCATGCCGAAGAAATGGAAATATAAATTTAAATAAATATTTCATTTCCTCGAGTGGGGATCGAACCTACAACCAGTCGCGTTTAGATTCACAATTTATTTTTTATTTTATTTTATAGATGAAAGATTACCTTTATTTTACATCTTATATTAGAGTACATTTATTTAAAACCAAATCATCATATAAGTTGAAAAAGCTCTTTAACGCATAAATATTTAATGGTAAGCAGTTCTCAATACACTCAACAAGAATCTTATTAACCCAAGTAACTTTTTATCTTAAAAGGTGTAGTAGCTCTTAGATTTATTCTTCAGATAGTAATCGACCAGTACATAGTGAGGTATACTTACCTACATATGGAATACATACCATTTTTTTCAAATTAATACTATAATTATGTTTTGGTTGTATAGTTTCAAAATTTTACCTCTACCTAATAGCATGGTATTTATTACGGTTGGTGAGTGGTGGAACTCAGCGCCGCAGTGTTTTACCAGAGAACGAAAATAATAAAAAATATTTCTTCCCAATGGAGGTTAAACCCACAACCACCGCTTTTACAGACAGTTGCTGTATAAATATTTTTTTCAGCTTCACGCTTTATCCCGCATGTAGCAAGGTAGGCAGAGGGGGCCTAGTGTTAAGACAATCCGTTCCCCACTTTCTGTCTAAATCTAGAGGCATTAAGTGCTCAGTGGCGGTACCCTACGCCGCGCTTTGCCTCGACACCAGAACGAAGAAATGGAAATATTAAGTATTTTATTTTGTCGAGTGGGAATCGAACCCACAACCTATCACGTTTACAGTTAAACGCTTTTGCCCCTACGCCAGGACTGGCCTCATAAACATATTTTCCAACATTACTACGATCGTACTTTCGTGTCAAATTGAATTAATGTAATAGTCTATGTTCTGAATATATAAAGATGACGTAAAACACGCGTACATAATACGTGATCCTCGCTCCGTCACTTGATCTATTATTGAACGAAATTGGAGAAAGCCGAGCTCGTGATAAAATGTAATTAAAAAGTAATAATGTTTTCAATTTGATGTGAAATAATCTTTACTATAAATACGATAGGCCCAATCTGGATTCAGTATTATATATTGAATCTTATTAGTTACGTTGATATAATTTGTCTTTTTTTATTAGCACCCAGTATCCTGTATAGCAGGTTCGGCAGAGGGAACCTGAAAATCTTGTCACTCTGTTATCATTAAGGTGCTTCGGTTCCCACTTTAAGCCGAATTCTGGAGGCAGTGTGTGTTGATTAGCGGAACTTAACGCCGCACTTTGCCTCTTTATGTAATTTGTAAATGAAAAAGTTCGTTTTTTTGCTTTACACTGTATTAAGTATAATGCAGGGTAAGTAGAGAGTAGAGATGGCATGGAGTGTCTTAACACTATTTCAATCCTATCAATTTTCAGGAATTTTTGATAAGTACAATGTAGAATTCATAAATTCACTTACGGAATATTAAGACACTCTGTTCCCATTAACACACTCTGTTTTTTGTTCTCCACTTTCTGTCGAATTCTGGAGGCATTGCATGTTGAGTGGTAAAACTCAACGCCGCGCTTTGCACGAGACGAGACGACGAATAGCAAAATATGGTTGTTAGGTACATATAAATAATATAAATAATAAATGCAGATAAAAATACAAACTTCTACATAAAATATATCGAATACTTTGACTTTGATAGAAATTAAAGAGACGTAATATTCAAAAGATAATAAAATTAGTAAAACGATTGACCCTACAATAAGTGTCCATATCGCCCGCCACGTGCCGTCGCCGTGGTTGAACAATTTGCATATTTACAACTTTAATTTTCAGGAAAATGGTTCGCTCTGTAAAGGTGAATTACTAAAGAATATGGTTTTACGCGTGTACGATATTGATGAGAAGGAAATATATAAAATACTATATTATAGCTTTAGATTATGTTTCGTATTCATTAATTTTACTGTAAACACGACACATAAATATGTTGTAACATGATTATAAGAATTTAGACGTAGCTTGATGAGAACGTATGGCTTAGTGGTCAAAGCGCTTGGACGGTTTCCAAGAGGTGCGGGCACAAATCCTGCAAAATTCAATATGTTTTCTAAAAACAAAGAACTATGTAGTTCAAGCGGGTCGCTAGTAGATATACAGATGTCCAATTTCCGCTTAGACCCTTCTACCTTCACTAATTCGACTAAATCCATACTTACATATTTAATTATAGAGCGTCCAAAGGACACCTTGAAAAAGGAAGTTAGGAAAATTTATTCACTTATTTGTATAATATTTATAATTATTCTAAATAAATAAAAATTAAAAAAATTATTCATGTTTAGAACAAAATCTATTGAATGAGGGTGGAACGGAGTGTCGTAACACTAAGTACCCAGGTTTCCCCTGCTTACCCTACTATGGACAGAAAACAGTGTGAAGCCAAAAGAAAAAACAAAGTAAAATATGAACTATGATATACAAACAACTATACTTATAATAGATATAAATTTAAAAAAATACAAAAATATTCACAAGCCGTCGTGGCGCAGGGGCACAAAGGTAACCCACCTTTACCTTTTATGATCTTTTATGACGCGTGTTCGATTCCTAATCGATGGAATGAATTATTATTTATTCAAATTTTCCTTTATAGGAAGAGGAAACCTAGTGTTGCAACTGATATCCCAAACTCCTTTGAAAATATTATTTAATAAATAATGCCCTGGCTCGTGATGTGTCTAGTGGTTAGTACAGTTTATAGTTGTGATCGTGAAGAACCCAAAATCTTTTAGAGATTCAGAGGTAACAGTATTAAGAATTTTATATTATGCCATTAGAAGGTATCGCTTTAATAATATATTTGCCATCAGAAGTTGTTCTTGTGTCAGTTATTTAGATAACTGTAGACTCGACAATATAACATTGTCATAACTCGAAGCTCTTCCGAAGANTATTGCTGTTACTGTGTCTTACAATAAGTTTACGAGTAAAAGTGTAATGCGTGAACAGTGTAAAGTATAATACAAAAACAGTGTAAAGTGTGCTGTGTGGAGCGTATGAAATGCGTATTTGTGACAGTGTTACAATAAATTGTGATCATAAAGTGCTACCTTTTATTTCTCCTCCTGACATTTTGACATATTATACGTCTTATGATTTACGTAGGTGGTGTAGACGTACATATCAGAACTTTCAATTCTTACATTGGTGATATCTCGGAAATGGTGATTCGTAGCAAAAAAAGTATTAGAACTTTTTTGTAGAAAATTTAAGATTAATAACTTTTATTTCACCTATTTTTGCAATAACACTTACCGTTTACGAAAAAAATGCAAAAAGTCGATTTTTTTGACATTTGGCCTCGAATAACTTTTTTAGCAAACATTGGATCGATAGGGACTGTTGACATATTATTTATAATCATGTACTTTACTGCTAATTTTCAGCTCTATGCGAACTGTCGAAAGATTAGCCCAGTTTTTATGTTTATATTGACCGGACTAATATACAAATTGGCGCAGTAACTGATACTAAGCATCGCGCTTTACTGTACTTAAATATTGTGGTCGTGCTCGCAGGGTAGGGTTAGTATGTGAGTGGGGGCGTATGTAGGTATCTAAATTTCGCATTCTTCGCAAGTGACTATGTGAACCTCCAATAATTCATAAAACGCGGTGTTGAGTTCCGCTACTCAACAGGTAATATTTCAAATTTGGATCGAATGTGAAGAACAGAATATTTTGCAATTAGCTTATCTTTGCTTATCATGCTATACGGAATAAATGAGAAGCTGAAAAAAGAAATGTTTCTCAAATACATTAATATACAAAATGTCAAAGATATTTTTATACTATTTTTTCATCTAAATACGTTCTTCACGGATCAGACTAAATATAATAGTTGCTGGTTCGTCAGAGATTTTGTTTCAATCTGATTAGAAAACCACAGCGTTCAGTTCCGCCATACAACTTGCAATATAAAGTATATCTAAAATATTTATTTTTGTTAATAAACACTAATAAATAAAAAATATTTAAAAATATATATAATACATTAACCATACTTAAATCAAATGGGGCTTTCTAACGTAAGCGGCCTCAAGCATTGAGCCCTAGTTAATTGAAGCGATCTTGTCATTAATTGTTTACACACACCATAGGTTTTAATTCGTGTTAATTTAAACGTCAGTTCCTTACGAGTGAAGTATTTTGGTTAACGATGCTATTAAAAAGTATAATAGCGTAGTACGATAGTTGTAGGTAGTAATCTCATTTTAGGATCTAAATATATGTGTATACTAATATTATAAGATAAAGCGTTCGTTTGATTTTTTTTTTGTCAACTTCACATTGCATTCCGTTTGAAGTATAGTAGGCAGCGGGAGCCTAGTGTTAAAACACTCCGTTCTCTACTTTCCGCCCAATTCTGAAGGAATTGTGTGTTGAGTGGCGGAAGTCAATGTCGCGCTTTGCTTTAACGTCGGATCGAAGAAATGAAAATATTAAATGTTTAATTTCCTTGAGTGGAAATCGAATCCACAACTTGTCCCGATTACCGTCACATGCTTGTGCCCCTGCGTCGTGCGCCCACGACTCTCTTTCGTCTCGTCACGAATCTCTAATAACGTGGCTGACATAATATATACCTGTAGATAGAATTACCTCAGGAAATTAGTATATTTAATACATCATGTGTTGCAAATCTTTTGGCTATTGTCATTAGACCACGTGGACGAAGCTACAGATAAAAACTAGTCTGTAATATAAATGATTTTCTTATTAGATCTACTTATCATGGGAACATTTCCAGTAATACTATATCAAAACAAAAATGTTATTGTATTTATAAATAAACATTTTATTTTAGCATAATAATCTTCTTAACTTTGTTTTTTAGCATCACGCTGTATCCCACACTGTCCGATATCAACAACAGCGTTTTTTGTATTTAAGATATAAATATAAAATTAATGGATTAAAGAAATTTAAGTAATAACTTAAATTTATTCATTTAGTTTATTAAAATATACCTACTCCTCTCGGAGTGATTTATTTCAATGTTTTTACTGCTAATTCCGTAAAATAGAGACAAAAGCTTATGTTACTCTATGGTCATGGTTTGTAAATAGAAATACGTGCACAAAAGCAACGTCAAGTCTCCCTCGTAGCAGGGTGTCAGTAGAGAGAACTTAGTGGAGAGGTCTTTGTTACCCATATTCCGCCCAATTTCTAAGACATTAGGTGTTGACCACTTCCGTAACTTATCGCTGCGATAAGTCTAACAAAAGGGAGAAATAGAAATATTTTAGTTACTTCACGAAGATCGAAGCCAAACCCATTGCGCTACAGTTACAGTCAGAAGCTGTCCTCTGTGAAACGGCGGTCTCAATAGAGATAATTATTTAGTTTATTATAGCTATATGATGAATGTTGCATTCCATGAATTCTATGCAATCAAGTCAAAGTCAAAGTTTGTTCATCTCTATATATAATAAGACAGTAAAAATATTTTGTGTGTACATTTAGCAATTTTGACTGAAATGGATAGAGGGACACCTAAATAGAATAATAGAAAGCAAAAATATTTTTTTTTGAATTTCTTGTCTGTCTGTCTGTCTGCCTGTCTGTCGATATATTTTTGTCCGCATTTTTCTCTGAAAGTATTGAACCGATTAACTTAAAAATTTCACCAATTGCTTTGTTTTAACTTAACTTAACTACTATAGTTTCGTTCATCAAAATCGGTTCATTAAAAAAAAAGTTATCGTCATTTGAAAGAAGTCGTAATTAATTCAACACAGAGATAAAGAACGATCTTGAAAGAAATATCAAGTAAATACAAAGATTTTTTGGTTGGTTCGTTCATATAATATATGTAACTAATTTAAAAACTGTACAGGAGTTAATATGCAATTATTACAGTTATTTTACAAAGAATATTATGAATCCTTCAAATCAATAATTTAACATTTAAGGCTGTTTCTGAATGAGTAAATTAAATTATTCACTGACATCAGCATATTTAACAGAGTTTTAGAATTTTTTTTATTTAAAACAATCAAAAATTCTTTGACGATAATGTCGTAAAAATCATATTAGAAGTAATTATAGTTGTCAATCAATTGTGCTTATTAAATCAATAATCATGTATTTTAAGCGGATTTTAAGTGAGCGAGCCGCTAGTTGACAAATAAAGAAATAATAAAGAAAGGGGTTATTAAATCGGAGCCAGCGCACTGCGTCTGGCTCCGATTTAATTTATCGGTTGTGAGTTGAAGTCCTACTTGAGGGAATGGATAACTTGTATTTCTTCGCTATGGTAATAAGACTCGAAAAATGGGAAACGTAGTATCTTAACTCTTGGTTCCCTCTGTCTATATACGGAAAATAACGTGAAGCTAAAAATAATATAGTTTGAAATCCTTCAAATTAATGTGTGTAATTCTTCAGTTAAAGAAATGCAAAAGATATGAAAACAATTTACAGTGAGTTTATGAATGAAATAATTCGAGATAGATAATTCAGATTACAGTAGTCCAAGTTCTTGATTTCGGTGCTTGGCTTTACTCCAACGTTAGCTTGTGACCAAATATGTTGTTCGACAATATTAAACTTTATATCGTTCGTGATTAGAGTCGAATTTTGTTTAAATTGTTCTTTGTATATATTATATGTTTCTTAAGTTAATTTGTTTCATTTGTATCTCGAATACACCTGTAATTTATTTTAAGTGAAGCTTAAATATAAACACTTTGAATTATATGGAATAGTTATTAACACATTTGTTAATTTTTTGATTTATGTACCTAGATTTCCACTTTAACAAAAATAAGAAACAGGTCAAGTACGAGTCGGACTTGCCCACCGACGGTTCCAGACATATTTCATAATTATAGATTGACGGGATTTATAACTAAAAAAGTCGACAAACCAATTACTTAGATGAAACCAACAAATAGATTTGAACCGATTACTATTATATTTAGCAAGGTACGCTATGATTATTTCACAGGCGGTCACAAAGTACTTAGTTGGTTTAACACGATAATATCAGGAAGTTTTGGTTCGAATAGTAAAAATAGCTTATTTGCTAGCTATACTACATCAATATCATTTCGATCAATTTGATTTAAGTTTTTGTTTGTTTGTCAATGTCACGTTGTATGGAAAATACACGAAGGAGATTATATGGAAAAAAAGAGAGAGAATGTTACATAATACTCTAATTAATTTATAATGCTAATTTTGAATAAAAAAATGCCTTCACTTATAACAAAGAAAAAAAATCAAATAAAAATATATACCATATTTATACAACATATTCGTTTAGTTAAAGGTAATATATAATACAAAAAATGTTAGCTTATAGTTTATTGTAGTTATATCTATTTATATTGAAATTTACACATAAAATTACACACAGACATTAACAAATATTGAACTTTATGGGACGGGGAACTTTATAAGGAAGGGTTATCGTATAAGGGATGGATTAACTTAGGACCGGAGAAAAGGATGTGAGAGGTGAAACCATCGCCCAGGCCACATTCACAGAGTGTGTGGTCCCTGACCCTAAATTAGCTAGGTGCACAGGTGTACGTACTTGCACAAGGGGCAAACGACAAATAATTGATAAAATAGTTGAAAAAAAAACCAAGGTCGCCTTGGAATATTGGATTGGATAGTAGAATAATACTCTCTTAGATTTGGATAATTCCCAGATTTCAGTCATGACACATCCAAATGAGTTAATTGATTAGAGGCCAGACGTGGCGCAGGGGTATAAAGTGCGCGTGTAAACGCGACTGGTTGTGGGTTCGACCCCCGCTCGAGGAATTGAAATATTTATTCAAATGTATATTTTAATTTATTTATTCTGATGTCGAGGGAAAGCGCGGCGTTGAGTTCTGCCACTCAACACGCAATGCCTCCAGAACACTAAGTTTCCTCTGCCTACGCTACTGTATGCGGGATACAGTGTGAATCTGATTTAATATTTTTTTTTATTTGATTTGAGCTTCTTCCTTAATTAGAATGTGCCAAATGTCACATATCCAAGTATTTCCATCACGCGGGCAAATCTGTGTGTGAAAGCTAGTCATAACCCAGGAGTTATTAAAAGTTGCAAACCTTAATTACTAAAACATATTTAAATAAAAAATATACGTACAAATAATATTTGACGTTTAAATTGGCCTGTCAACGTCACGTAAACGAATAATGAATAGGTATATTACTTTTTTTTTATTATAATACAATTTTCTATGAAATGGAATTGACGTTAACATGCCTAACATATGTAGATACTTCTGTAGATGTGTATTTAATCAAAATCATTTCTATTAGTGCTCATTGTAAGTATAAATTGACAGCGTATGACTGAGCGTAAACGTAATGATTTTAGATTTGATGTTAGCTTGAGGCAACTGAGAGAATATTTTAATTTTGATTTTGTATGAGCCTAAACTCAAATCGTTTACTAGCACCCTCTGAAGAGTTCTAATATTCAGGTCCTGGATCCCTAATCGCACCAGCTCGTTGATACAATTATTACAAGAGATTCGAATTCTTAGATTTTATTACATAGTTAGTTTGTCTTCCTCTTAAATATTGTCAAAAAAATAATGCTTTGTTATTCAACACCAAATTTTGCCGACCCTATCTTAATAGATCTATTTATAAAAATAGTCTCATCTTTGTAAACAATCTTAAAAATAATCTACCTTTTCTTATGGTTCACATAGTAAAAATCACGTTGGTTCTTTCCAATATATAGATTACCCGAATTTAAGGGCTGACGTTAACAAGGGTTGGTGTTTTCTGCCCTATCGGCGACTATCCAATGAGATGGGGTTAATTGCAGGTCTCAATATCCTTTGACGGTTACTTTATACCGATTTTGTGTATTTTTGTGCTCTTTCCTCGTTTCCGGCCAGATTTGACCTTTCTTAGTTTACGGTTAAGTATTACTTTACTTAATATGAGGATTATATCCTAATAATAGCGGCACCCGTGCGGCTGAGCCCGCTTGAAATATACGAATGTTTATTTAAATGTATTTAAGAAAAAATCAGCCAAGCGCGAGTTGTACCCGACGAGGATGATGACCGAGGCTTCTGTATCAATTTCAAAATTGTGATTGAGAAATACCTTATATATGATAATGCGGCGAATAAAGTTAACAAACTTAAGTTTTCGGGCATACGTATGCTATTATATTGGAAGAAATGAACTACAAATATAAGTTAGTAATGATTTTTACTATGAAATATCTATAAATTTTAACTTCCCGGATTTTTTCCTTTATTTGTATTGTAAGATGTTACTTCGTCCGAAATTTCATAACTGTAGGTACACTATAATTTTTGATAGCGCAGTGAACTTCATACAAAATGAAGCAAAAACGATAAATAATTGCTCATATCTTTTGACTGCGTTGCATATTAAAAGCTTTCTATGCTCCAAGGAACTGTAAACCTAAATATCTGATATAAATTTCAGATTGATACCTCAACGCAATCTCAAATAAAATGGTCTTGACAGACGGACAGACAGACAACAAAGTGATCCTATAAGAGTTCCGTTTTTTTTCTTTAGAGGTATAGAACCCTAAAAATGAATTAATTATTCTATTATAGTTTGGTTATGCATTAAATAAATCATCATCATCACCATTTAAGTGTTTTGGAGATTAATTCGATTATCGACTTATTTAATAGAAAACAGCTTTTTTATAGAACGTAGTATTTTCTACATAAACAAAGTAACTGCTTGAGAGGGTGTCAATTAACATTAGAGAATCCTAAATTTCGGTCTATTTTAGAATCATACAATCTCGAGTTTTTTTATCATTATTCAAGTATTAATATCAAACAATAAAACATGGAAAAATTAATGACTTACCCAATTCAAAAAAAAATAGTATAAGTCTTTTAGGAAGTAGCAATTTTATCAAACAACATATTATACTTTAAATTGATGTAACTTTATTATTGTATCAAATGGCCTTTATGTTTCTCCACAACCCCCTCAGTTTCAGTGTTAGTCCCATAAGAATCACTCCAGCTAGTCCGGGAGTTAGCTCGGATAAACGGAAAGACAGACAGACAAAAATGTTAAAATTGTTTAATTGTGTTTTGGTATCGTGTAAATAACTATAATATGCACATAAAACTTGACAAAACACATTTATAGTAATTTCAAAGACAGGCCCTTTAATTTTCTTTTATGTATAAAAGTATAGATATAGGTAAACAGTAATTTAAGTTTTTTTTCAGCTTTACGCTATCCGTAACAGCCCGCATATAGCAGAAGATGCAGACGAAATCTAGTGTTAAGACACTTTCCGCCGAATTCTGGAAACATTGCGTGTTGAATGGCGGAACTCAACGCCACGCCGTGCCTCGACACTAGGGAGAAGAAAATGGAAATATATATTTTAATTTTTTCCTCGAGCGGAGTCGAACTCATAAACAGTCGCATTTGCAGTCACATTTTGTTTCCTCGCGTTACGATTGATCTCAAAATATTAATAAATTATAATTCATACTTATTCATAGAAGTGAATAATTCCTAAGTGTGGAATTTTTTTTTCAGCTTCGCGCTGTATCCCGCACACTGCAGGGTAGGCAGAGGGAACCTAGTGTTTGAACCGTGTGTGAACCAACGTGATTTTTACTATGTGAACCATAAGAAAAGGTAGATTATTTTTAAGATCCCCACTTTCTGCCGAATTCTGGAGGTATTGCGTGTTGAGTGGCAGAACTCAACGCCGCGTCTGTCCTCGACACCAGAGCGAAGAAATGGAAATATCAATTTAAGTAAATATTTCATCTCCTCCAGTGGGGATCGAACCCACAACTAGTCGGCTTTNTTCTTTTATGTATAAAAGTATAGATATAGGTAAACAGTAATTTAAGTTTTTTTTCAGCTTTACGCTATCCCTAATATCCCGCATATAGCAGACGAAATCTAGTGTTAAGACACTTTCCGCCGAATTCTGGAAACATTGCGTGTTGAATGGGCGGAACTCAACGCCACGCCGTGCCTCGACACTAGGGAGAAGAAAATGGAAATATACATTTTAATTTTTTCCTCGAGCGGAGTCGAACTCATAACCAGTCGCATTTACAGTCACATTTTGTTTCCTTGCGTTGCGATTGACCTCAAAATATTAATAAATATTATTCCTACTTATTCATAGAAGTGAATAATTCCTAAGTGTGGAATAACACTTAAAAATGATGAAAACAAATATATTTCATTTTCCTGAGTGAGGACTGAACCCACAACTGTCGTATTTAAAATCACACGCTTGTGCCACTGCGACACGACGGCCTCATTAAGTATTTTAAGTCTTTTGTGAATTTACATGATTTTGCTCCCAAAATTTGTTGTATTTAGAGAAATATTTAGGTATACGGTAAGTACGGTATATATAAGGTATGCGGGAAAAACTTGTCTGCTTGTCGTGCATTTGCACGGCAAGCAGACAAGTTTTTCCCGCTATAAGCTCCGATCCCGATCCTAAATCTTGAAATGTCGGTGTTTTTTGTCATCATCAAAATTTAAAGCTAAAAGATTCAGCCAATTCCATTAAATTACAGTTGTGTAAAATAACTGTTATAGAAGTCAGAAGTTGCAAATTTGTCGAACTAAGTACTTTAAACTGATGTAACTTTTTTGCTTACAAATCGATTGTAATAAAATAAAGTCTATATGTTAACAGAAGCTTGTCAAAACCCAATAGTGAAAACCGCATTTAAATGGATTAAGCCGATTCTGCAACAGCGATTCTGAAATAGCGATAACAAACGCACAGACAAACACACAAAAAAATTAAAAATCATTGTTTTGTGTTTTATTACATTAATAAAGGTCTTCAGAATTATTTTTTCATAAATATCTTCCACGTATGGACACCGATCCGTTACGATTTTATTATAAGTATAGATATAGATTAAGTATGTAGTAATATGAGGACTACATACTTAATTAATCTGCCGACTTAATTAATGAAAATTGCCGAAAAAAATAGCAAAATATTATTTTTCTTTAATAAAAAACTATATAATTTACATTTATTACAAGCCTGGAGTCACGCTATTACAATATGTGCAGTTTTCTACGAAATCTATAAGCGTATAAAAAATGCGGTTTTACAGTTGTAAGACATTCCTAATAGATTGAGCAACCGGAGCTTTATGTATGTATATATTTCTTGAGATTTCATTTATTCTCAAAAACTTAAAAATTTACTGACTGACTACAAAAATATTATAATTTCCGATGCAGTGTGTTTAATACCTATCATTTTCCGAGTTCAGGTTCGATCTCACAGCCATCGAGTTTACAATAACACGCTATCAACATAGTATTAGGTATCCTTCTTTCATCGTTTACCGCTTTATTTTCAGGCCATTGTGTATTGAGTGGCAAACGAAACGCCGCACTATTGTTTTGTTGCTAGAGCGATAAAATTATAATATCTCATTTAGAAAAATGATACTCTTAAATGAGAACCAAACCCACAACCGTCGCATTATTCAGTCACTATCCCACTGCCCCACGACGGCCCTTATAAATAAATAAATATATTCAAAAGCAAAAGTTGGCCATTATTTTTGTTTTGACCGCTTAGATTGGGATTTGTTCTCAGTATAATATTAAAACTTAAGGGTTACATTCAGAAGTTATGCGCCATTTTACTGACACCCATCAAAATAATCGTGGGGAAACTTTCTATGATTTGGAATTCTTTGTTGAAATATTAGGAGGAATACTTTCTTAGAAAATTACAATGAATATTAAAAAAGTATGTAGTAGAGTTCGAATACGTACTTCTTTGAAACCGTCCAAGCGCTCTGACCATTAAACCATACGTTCTCATCAAGCTACGGCGAAAATCTTATATTTGTTTAAATTTCTTACGCTTGTTACAATTTATTTATGTTGTTAGTATCTCTGTAGAGAATTTTTTACAGATTTCTGCTACCATAATACAATGTCTTAGGATTATCATTTGGCAAGAGATAAAGTTTTTTTTAAGTATTTTAAATTTTGACGTAGCGTAATATTTGAATCCGCTCTCTTGGTAATGCGTAGGGCGCGGGTTCAAATCCCGCTATATTCAAAATAGTTCCCGTCACTCATGTTTTGAATTCCGACAAAAAGAGAAAATCTCTTGTAAATCCTTCCTTACATTCCACAAGAGATCTACATGCCAAATTTTAACCTTTTACGGTGTGCGTTATCTGTCCATTACTCAGTAAAAAAGAAATTTTAATATTATTCAGCCTAGTTGTGGCGCTGGGGCACAGTCTGACTGTAAGCTGTAAACTGGTTGTGGGTTCGATCCCCACTAGAGTAAATAGAATATTTATTTAAATTTATATTTTCATTTCTTCGCTTTGGTGTCGAGGCAAAGCGAGGCGTTGAGTCCCGCCATTCAAGACGCAATGCCTCCAGAATTAGGTGAAAAATGGGGAACGGAGTGTCTGAACACCTAGGTTCCCTCTGCCTACTCTGCTGTGTGCAGGATACAGCTTGAAACTGATTTATTTATTACTAGCGCGCCCCTAGTTTAGCCCGCGGCTTCGCCCGCTTAAGCTACATGATTATTGATCTAATAAACAAAAATGACTTCTAATATGATTTTTATTACTTTAATCTGTAATATTCTAATATGATTTTTTTACTACATTATCGTAATTTCTGTAAGGACTTTTGATTGTTTTGAATTAAAAAATACGACCAATGTTGATATTTGATATTTATAAAAATACACATGAAGCTTATTATTTCTTATACGTATATATTTCTGTAACATCACGTTCTTTTTACCTATGTAATGTACGTCTCATCATAATTTTAAAACTCAGTTAAACGTGCTGATGTCAGTGAATAATTTAATTTACTTTTTCAGAAACAGCCTTAAATGTTAAATTATTGATTTGAAGGATTCATAATATTCTTTGTAAAATAACTGTAATGATTGCATATTAACTCCTGTACAGTTTTTAACTTAGTTACACATATTATTAGCTAAATGTACAATTGGTAA